>SNQJ01S0025450.1:46910-69649 GCA_010110895.2 Picea sitchensis
AAAAAAAAAATCTGAATTTAAACATTTCCAGCTTCAAACTTCCACAAAGAAAAGAATATACCAAGGCAACTTCTTTAAAGTTACAAATTTTCAAGCAAAATGAACCTCTCTTGGCTAAATATGTGATTATTCTTATTAGAACCTTAATTGGATATTTCCAGCTTCAAAAAGAATAAATCTTCACTCAAAATGAACCTCTCTATAGGTAAATAAGCAAACATTCCTACTATGGCCTGAATTTAGAGATGTCCAGCTTCAAAATTTCACCTTCTTAGCTTATAGAAAAGAATATAATTAGGTGGGTTCAGTAAATTTGCGATCTTTCACTCAAAATGAACATCTTTCTAGCTAATAAAGCAAGTATTTTTACTAGAGCATTCTTGAATATGGAGATTCCAGGCTTAAGATTTCACAGTTTAACTTAAAATAAATATTGTAATTAGGCAACTACAAAAAAAAATTACAAAGTTTCACTCAAAATGAACCTCTTTGTAGTTAAGTAGCTAAATACAAAAGTAAACCTGTAGAAAAACATCAACCGAGTGTCCAAACACCTAAGCCCTACTATCAAGCATCAAGCACCCATGAGTCTTTATCATGCACTACGCCATAGAGAATAGACATGGTAGAAAAGCCATCTTGATCGAGAGAACAAACATAGTAGAAAAGAACAAACACAGTAGAAAAGCCACTACACTAAATCTGTCACTTTAGGCTGCCCACAACACCAGCCATTCCCAGGTAGGCCAAACCTCTTCCGCATCTGAATCCTCCAAAACCCAACAACATAAAGAAGCCCAAACACGCAAATAATTATCCGAGTGATACCCAGACCTTCCTGAATATTCTCATTATCAATATTGAAAACAACCAAGGTGAAGATCCCACAATGAGAAGGGTTGCTCAACGCACCCAACATACAACATACAACACACAACCCAGCGTACCAAGTGCTAAACTCACAAGCAGATAGCATTGGGCTATTAGCCACACTATCAGATTGAGGGAGGAGCCCACAGGCCAAGGGAGGAGTTCGTAGGCCAAGGGAGGAGCCCACAAACCTTTACACAAGCTAACGCATCAAGCATATTACAAACAGGCCCAACCCGAGATAAAAAAAAATGAAAATGAGTGGGGGCTCATGGGTTTTGAACCCGCAACTGGTAGCCAAGTTGGCGCCCAAACCAAGCCAAGAACCTACAACAAAACACCAAAATGGCCGGCCACACAAATCCAAGAGAGAATATAAGAGTAAAGAAGAAGCGAAAACAAAAATAGATAAGGAAGTCATAAGAGACTTGGTTAGCTTGCTCGGGCTTGAAGGCCTCCAGCTATGGCGCCTCTCAAAACAAAAAAATAATAACAAACAAAAATGAATCCTCGACCTCCAGTTGCAGAGTTAGAGGCGGTCTGGAAGGAATGAGAAATTTTTGGGAGTAAGGGCGGATTAGGGTTTTAGGCGATAAGAGCCCGGGAGGGCACGTGGGCTTCATGCGTGCCTGACTAAATTTTTTATTTTTATTTTATTTTATTTATTTATTTTTATTATTTATTTATTTTATAAATAGTATTTTGATTAAAATCTAAATTTTGTTTTGATTACTTTATTTTAAATTTCTTTTATTAATTTCAATTTTAAATCTTTTTTTTTTCTTTTAATTTTTAAATAATTAATTACGAATTTTAATTTTATTTCAATGCTTTAATAATAGTAATTAATTAATTAGTAATTGAATGATTAATTAATTAGATGTGTAATTAACATTAACATATTTAAAAATATTTAATGATTAACATAACATTATGATACTAATAAAATTTATTTTTTTATCGATTAAATTTCTGTTGGAGTAGACGAGTTTTGAACCGGAGACCTATCCACCGAGTATAGAGATTTCACCAAAGACTGTACACCACTGCGCCATGATATTAATGATAGATTAAATGTGTTGATCACATGCAAGAGAGTCAGTAATTCCCTTAGAGGAAAACATCGAGCTTAGAGGCTTTCGACCCTGACCTAGCCACTTCCCCTAAAGAGAGTAACGTCTGTTTACAAATAAGTAAAAAAACTTACGCCTAACCCTATTTTCAAGTTTAAGTTGCACAAATGTGAATTGACTTAGACTTTCCCTGAAAAACTTTTGGTTGATGCAGATTCAATTATATAGGATGGTTACGACTTGAGACTCTAAAGGAGTGTCATCCTGCAGGGATCGAAGTGGAGCTCTCATTCTGAATTAGCTCTCATTCTGGGCTCTTTGGAGGCCATAAATGAGACTCTAAAGGAGTGTTAGCCTACAGGGATCGAAGTGGAGCTCCCACCATATAGAACGGGTAATCCTGAAGCATCGAGGGATCTAGGGGGAGGGCCTCCAACCGAATACATCACTAGAGAACTGCAGAAGATTAAATTTCTAGAGTTTGCCAGGGGTTGTGCCAATGAACGTTAAGAGGCATGGTTGGAAGGAATGACAAGATGTTTCGCCTTAATATATTATGCTTCCACATCAAAGGAAAATATATAAATCTTTCAGTTAAGGGATAGTGCCTTGAACTGGTGGGGCAACCTGGAGAGGCAGTTGTGTAGAATTCCTGCAGAAACCCTGATAGATCTAGAATTCTAGTTAAATTGAACACATACAATTTGCTGATATTCAAGAGATGAGAGAAATTTTTTTATCCATAAATCAGAGAATTATATTAATAAAAAATGAATATACATGAGCAACCATCCTCAAAATGAAAAGAGGAGGTGAATATATAGAATTTCCAGCATAGAAATTCTAGTCAAAAAAAGCTAGAAAAAGCTAAAATAAGTGTCATAGGCTAAGGGAGACCACATAGTTCGACCTAGACCACTAAATACACATTTCACACACTCATTAATGCCCACAAGAGTCAAGTGGTGTGCATTAGCTCACTTAAGCTCACTTAACTGACAAGAGAAATAGTTCCAACTCACTTAACTGACCTGAAATAACAGTTACTAATAATAGTAAAGGCAAAAATAATTAATTAAGGAAAAAATCTCTCACTCAAAGAGGAGGTGCGCATTCCCAAATAATGGATGAGTTTTTTCATGGGGGATTTGGAATAAATCATGAATAAATCAAGAATAAATCAAGAAAATCAAGAAAATCAAGAACCGAGAGTTGAGTCTTGATCTAAAAATAATAGTTTTCCCTAAAATCTAGGGATGAGGCGTCCTTCTTGTCTATGTGGCCAAATTAGGTGAAATAAAGTGTGATGGAATGTATTAACCAATATCTAGGAGTCTAAGCTAAGTATAAACTAATGTAAGTTAGGGTTATGCTCCAACACCCCCCCTTAAGCCTAACTGTAATGACACATTTTTTTGAGTCCTGGCAACTTGGCCATTTTAGATACTCATTACATAAAATAAATCCTCATGAAAAGAGGAAAGAGGGAAAACCTCATGGGAAATCCCCCCCCCCCACCCCCAAAAGAGGAAAAAAATGTTGAGTGGCCAAAAGTGACCTACTCAGCTGTCTCCACCACTCCAAGCATGACTCTCAGTTCTAAAAATTTCTTTTCAGTGAAGGACTTGGTGAAGATGTATGAAACCTTCTTCTCTGTGGGGAAGTACTGCAGTGAAATAACTCTATCATGATCAACTCGCGGATGTAATTCATGTGATGAACTTCCCATTTGCGAGAAGCGACAATGGCCAAAACTAGTCGAATGGAGTCCATTTTTGCAACGGGTGCAAATGTCTCTGTGTAGTCTATGCCATGTACCTATGAGTATCCTTTTGTGACCAGCCAAGATTTGTACTTGCTGATCTCACCATCTGCAACAATTTTTTTTCAATATATCCATCAACATCAAACAAGCTTTCTTCCTTTTGGAAGTGGAACCAAGTCCCATGTGTTGTTGTCCATAAGAGCATAGTACTCTTCATCCATGGAAGCCTCCCAAAGTGGGTTTCCAGCAGCCTCAGAGTGTGACTGTGGATATGAAACAAGTGTCATATAGAAATTTATGGGCAGAAATGGTTCCATGGCAGCAAAGTCTTGAGTATCCCCAAAAAACTATGATCTAGTCCTTCTTGTATCCGCAGGATCACCGACTAGTTCACCCGCATCTTACAGGGTTTTCTCTGCCCAAGTTGGCAACTGAGTTGGAGAAGCCATGAACTGCTCCTCATAATATATATCAGACCCAAAAGGATACTCTAATGTCTTCTCTGAAGTGCTCGAATAATTTTCTGACTCCTCCTCATCAGTGACAACAAGCAGATCCTCGGCAGGGTCTTCTGAAAAATCATGCAGTGATTCTTCTTCAAACTTCACGCTTCGAGCTAGAATGAACTTTTCAGTGTGAGAGTCAAACAATATATATCCTTTGACACCTTCAGGATATCCAACAAATATGAATTCAACACTTTGAGGCTCCAAATCCTTCCTCTTATCTGTCGGAATGTGAGCCCATGCTCGTGAACCAAAAATGCGAAAGTGTGACACTTTCGGTTTCTTATCGGTCCAACATTCAAAAGGAGTGGTTCCTTTGAGTGATTTTTGAGGAAATCGGTTCTGAATGTATGCTGCACAATTAATATCTTCATCCCCTATATTGGGAGCTAATGATTTCAATTGTAGCATATAATTGGCCATCTCTTTTAAGGACCGGTTTTTCCTCTCCGCAACACCGTTCTGTTGTGGTGTATATGGCACTATGTGTTGTAGTTGTATACCTGCGTCAATACAAAGTTGCTGCACATATTTGTTGACATACTCCCCCCCATTATTAGTACGGAGTATCTTAATCTTACACCCAGACTCATTCTCAACAAGTGCTTTAAATTCTATAAGGCATTCAAATACTTCCGATTTTAATTTAAAAAAAAACACCCAAGTAAAGAGAGAGAAATCATCTATGAAGGTGAGTACATATCGAGCCTTACTAATTGAAGGTTGTGGGAATGGGCTCATGATGTTACTTTGAATTATACCAAGAGGTGAAGAATCTCTATGTTCCTTCCCTTTTTCAAACTTTTTCTCTGGATGCTTGCCAAGAATGCATCCTTGACATACACTGCTTGTGAATTTAATAGCTGGCAATCCTTCTACCATGTTTTCCTTGCTGAGTTGATGCAAGTACTTATAGTTTAGATGGAAAAATATTTCATGCCATAACCTGCTGATATCATTAGATTGTGATATAAATACAGTGATAATATATTTATCAACAAAGTGGGATAAGAAATACAAACGAGAACTGTGATCTGCAATTCCATGTGCAAGCTGTGAGCCTGTGGAAATGTCGGTAATCACTGTGGAGTTCGGAGTGAACTCCACCTTACTTCTAGAGATGAAATGAGTGATCTGATATATTTAGAAGATTTGCGGACAATGAGGGAACATGAAGCACATTTGTGAAGCAACCCCCTTCAAGATCAACAATTCCTTCTCCACACACCTTTGCGGGTGTGGCATCTCCCAAGTAAATTGGGGATCTGGTGCTTTCTTCGATGGAGGAAAATTCATCTTTTGATGCAGCCATATGGTTCGATGCACCTGAATCAAGGATCCAAGCTGATGGAGTGGATGTGACAGCCATTAAATCATGACCATCTCGTGCTCTCCCTCCCCTTTTGTTATCATCTTTCTTCTTTGCATTTTCGGGCACCATGAGATTGTGTTGCTGCAATTACTTAGCCATCTCATCGATAGTATTCCTCATGCAATTTTATTCGGGATGAAAACCTTTGGAATAGTAGATGAAAAGTGTTCTTTCCTTCTTCTTCTTACCCTTAGGCTCAGAAGAGTTCTCTGAAGATTGTGAGGATCTCTCCTTCTTCGATTAAGGAAATTTACCCTTTCCTTTTTGCTTGTCTTTTCCACTGCTCTTTGGAGCATCAGTAGCCACAAGTGATTGGTTCTTGGAATGATTGATGGCACCCATTTGGACTAACTTAKCTTTCTGTTGAGTCAATTATGCAATGAAATCATTCAATGGAGGCATTTTCCATGTTTCCTGAGTCAATTTAGATGCTTGAAAAGACGATACAAATACGAAATATTCAGGGCCTAATTTCGAGAGAATTGAAAGGATGAGCGGATCTTCCTTTTTATTGACTCCACATGTATTAAGTTAAACAAGGAGGGAGTTGAACTTGGTGAAGAATTATTTCAGGTTTCTGAAATGAATTGGACTTAGGGATATGAGTTCATTCTCTAGTTGATGCACTCATTGCATCTTGCTTGCCGAATAGTCCTTCCAATGTGGTCCAGACCACATCGGGAGTAGTGGCTCCGCTGACATGAAAGAGGAGATATCTGGAAATTGATAGGAATATCAGCCCAATTGATTCATCTAATTTATTGAAATACTTGATCTTCTCCGCTGCAACAGTCGGTTCTTTTTCCGTTCCCATTGTTACCCTGTAAAGCCCTTTGCTTTGGAGGAGCAGAGAGATCTTTGTCTTCCATTCGAAGTAATTGAAAGGATTTAGAACAATTTTTGTGGGCTTAGAGAGATGATACATTGCTACTTGTTTCACCTCCTGATGATCTATATCTACAAATAAAACCGTGTACAATCCACTAGATTCAATCTAGCTCTGATACCATGTAGAATTCCTGTAGAAACCCTGATAGATCTAGAATTCTAGTTAAATTGAACACATACAATTTGCTGAAATTGAAGAGATGAGAGAAAGTTTTTTCTCCATAAATAAGAGAATTATATTAATCAAAAATTAATATAGAAGAGAAACCATCCTCAAAAAGAAGAGAGGAGGTGAATATATAGAATTTCCAACATAGAAATTCTAGTAAAAAAAAGCTAGAAAAAACTAAAATAGGTGTCATAGGCTAAGGGAGACCACATAGTTCGACCTAGACCACTAAAGACACACGTCACACACTCATTAATGCCAAAAAGAGTCAAGCGGTGCGCATTATCTCATTTAAGATCACTTAACTGACAAGAGAAGTAGTTCCAACTCACTTAACTGACTCAGAATATCAGTTACTAATAATAGTAAAGGAAAAAATCATTAATTAAGGAATAAATCTCTCACTCAAAGAGGAGGTGTGAATTCCCCAATAATGGATGAGTTTTTTCATGGGGGATTTGGAATAAATCATGAATAAATAAAGAATAAATCAAGAAAATCAAGAAAATCAAGAACCGGGAGTTGAATCTTGATCTAAAAATAACAGTTTTCCCTAAAATCTAGGGATGAGGCACCCTTCTTCTCTATGTGGCCAAATTAGGTGAAATAAAGTGTGATGGAATGTATTAACCAATATCTAGGAGTCTATGCTAGGTATTAACTAATGTAAGTTAGGTTTATGCTCCAAAAAGTTGCACCTTACCCCAGACATCGTCTCTTGGGAACTTTTTGAGGAAAGGTTCCGAACGAAATATCTACTAGCTTACTACGAGGAATAACAGGTGAGAGAATTTCATGCTCTAGTACAGGGGAATAGGACCATGGAAGAGTACGAGATCAAGTTCATGGAGTTGGTGAAATATGTTTCATACATGGATAATGAACAACGACAGGCATGATGCTTTGTCTATGAGTTAAACCATAAGATAAGGGCCATGGTATAGATGTGGAAACTATCTTCAGTAGCGGAAGAAGTTGAAAATGCAATTTATGCTGAGGAACACATGAGATTAAATGGAGGTATGCGATCGACCTTTCCACATCATTCTGGATTCATGGGGAAGGCCCCTAGGACCCTCTCCAGGGGAGGGAGCTCTAGGCCACCTCCTTATGGTAATAGAGTCCCACCAAGGACAGTTGCTACATGTATTTCAATGGAAGCAATTGCAACATCCCTCTCATCACCAATGATGCAAGCAGGTTCATGACCATCTCAGGGAGAAACTAGTAGGGGTAGGGGTTCCAGGGGAAGGAACTCATTTCAGAGATCGTCACAGAGCAATGCGCAGGTTCAATCTCGTGTTACATGTTGGGGATGTGGAGGACCCCATTACCAACGTGACTGCCCAAAGTTGCAAGCAGGATTTGTAAATAGAGAAGGAAAGGCCCCGATGGGGAGAGCAAGTGGTAGCCACTAGATTTATGCAACAATTAATAATCGCTAGGTAGAACATCAATCCATGATGGTGGAATCGTCAGGTACGCTAAATCATATCAATGTTAAAATTTTATTTGATTCTGGTGCTACATATAGTTTCATTTCACCATATGCATTAGAAAAGGGTGGGTTGGAAGCCTACATGCACGACGACTTTAAACAAGTCGAGATGGCTTCGGGGAAAAAACAAGCAGTAAGACCAACCATTGACAATTGTCTAGTAGACCAGGGAGTGTGTACTACTAGGTTGAAGGTATACGTCACTGCTCTCGGGACGTATGACCTAATCATTGGAATGAATTGGTTAGAATCTCATCGAGCTATGGTAGATTGTTTCGCAAAAAGGGTGCTTTGTGTTGATGATGAAGGAAGGCCAGTAGAGATCCATGGTGTACAAAGAAAGGTGTCTCTATGCTTTATCTCAACTATGAAGGTTAAGCAGTGCATGAGGAAAGGGTTTCGACTTTATGTAGTGGAAGCAGTGAGTGGAAGGAAAGAATCCTCCTTGGATCAGTACCCGGTTTTGTTAGAATTTAAGGATGTTTTTCTGAATGAGTTGCCAGGGTTACCTCCTGAGAGGAAGCTTGATTTTACTATTGAGTTAAAACCTAGTGCAAAACCAATTTCCAAGACTCCGTATAGGATGAAAACGCCATAAATTTGTGAGTTGTAGATGTAGCTGAAATAGATACTCAACTTGGGGCTAATAAGACCCAGTGTCTCACCTTGGGGTGCACCAGTAATTTTTGTGAAGAAGAAGGATGGTTCCTTACAACTGTGTATATATTACAGAGACTTGAACTGTGCTACAGTGAAAAATAGGTACCCAATGACGTGAATATATGACCTCTTTGATCAGATGAAAGGAGCAGCGGTATTCTCAAAAATTGATTTGCAATCAGGGTATCACCAGTTAAGGATTAAGGAAGGCGATATTCCTAAAACTGCCTTTCGAACTCAGTTTGGGCATTACAAGTTCATTGTAGTACCTTTCAGATTGATCAATGTGCCAACAGTATTCATGAGCCTCATGAATGGTGTATTCCGGAAGTACTTAGACCGCTATGTACAAGTCTTTTTAGATGTTATCCTCATATATTCCAAGAACAAAAGAGAACCCGAGGAACACTTGCGAGTGGTGTTGTCCTGCCTTAGAGAGAACAAATTGTATGGGAAGTTGTCCAAGTGTTCCTTCTTCCATAAATAAATCCACTATTTAGGTCAAGGTAAAGGCCATTATGGAATGGCTAGTGTCGAAAAATGCTCATGAAGTAAGAAGCTTCATGGGGCTAGCAGGTTATTATCGAAGATTTGTGGAAGGGTTCTCTAAAATAGCGAAACCCATCACCACTTTGCAGCGCAAGGGGGTCAGGTATGGATGGAAATAAGAATGTGATAGTGCATTCATCGAACTTAATAGGTTACTAACTAGTGCACCAATTCTACGAGTGTCGGATATGGAAAAGGACTTCATAGTCTGCACGGATGCCTCGAAGCAAGGGTTGGGGGGCCGTGCTAATGCATGATGGAGGAGTGATAGCTTATGCATCAAGGAAGTTGAAGAAACAAAAGGAGCTTTACGCTACTCATTATTTAGAGTTGGTAGCTATAATGCTAGATCTAAAGCTTTGTAGGCACTATCTAGTAGGGAGAAACTTTGAGCTCAAAACAGACCATCAAAGTTTAAAACATCTCTTCACTCAAAGGGATCTAAATGCCAGGAAAAGGCGATGGAGTGAGTTCATGAGTGAGTACGATTTTGGTATTTCATATATCAAGGGAAAAAAGAATGTGGTCACGGATGCCTTGAGTAGGAGACCACGTGTCTTCTCATTGGTACCCTTAAAAGTCAATCTGAGGGACTGTGTGTTGACACAACTCCTTGGAGACAGTTGGTATTTAAAGGTTACATCAAACCTCCAGAGTGGAAGGCAGTTAGATCCAAAGTATGAAGGATATATTCTGGAAGCAGATGGATTATTGAGATATCGAGGAAGGATGTACATCCCCGAAGGTGGGGATATTCGAAGCATCATACTAAAGAAAGCCCATAGAGCACTTTATTGTGTGCATTCGGGTGTGAAAAAAATGTACGCAGACATGAGGAAGATATTCTTGTGGGTAGGCATGAAGCATGATGTAGTCCATTTCGTTTCCAAGTGCCTAGAGTGTCAACAAGTGAAATCCGATCACCATCACCTGGCATTAATCCTACAACCACATGATGTTCCTATGTCCAAGTGGGAAGTCATTTCTATGGATTTTGTTGTGGGATTGCCGCTCACATCTCATAGATACAATGCCATTCTTGTAATAGTTGATAAGTTAACCAAGAGTGCTCATTTTATTCTGGTTAGAGACACTTACGATGTCACTGATGTGGCACGCATGTTTGTAAGTGAGGTCATCTGTTTTCATGGGATACCTAAGAAGATCATTTAAGATAGGTACTCCAGATTCACTTCTAGGTTTTGGACAAGTTTGCAGTCAGCGTTGGAGACTCAGTTGAACTTAAGCACAACTTATCATCCAGAAAAAAATGGGAAAAATGAGAGAGTAAATCAAGTCATGGAAGACATGCTTAGGATGTATGCCATGGATAATCAAACCCATTGGGAGAAGTACCTACCTTTGGTAGAGTTCGCCTACAATAATAGTTTTCATAGCTCCATCGGAATGCCACCCTACGAAGCTCTGTATGGAAGGCCATGCAGAATACTGTTGAGTTGGGAAATATTAGAAGACCGAGTAACAGTTGGGACATATTTGATTCAAGCGATGGAGGAACAGGTGATTCAGATTAGGCAGAGACTAAAGGAAGCACATAATAGACAAAAAATTTATGCGGATGCAGACATGACCGACCAAAGTTACAAAGTGGGAGATCAGGTTTTCATTCGTATCAGACCCAATAAGAGTACCATTCTATTTGGGAAGGGGACAAAGTTGTCACCTTGATTTATAGGACCATTCAAAATCCAAGAGAAAATTGGACCCATTGCCTATCGTCTCGTACTACCTCCCCACCTGCATAAAACTCGTAATGTTTTTCATGTATTTGTTCTACATCATTATGTTGTTGATGAATCACATAAACTAAATTGGAAGGAATTGCAGGTATCGGACATGGGAACCCTCACAATAGAACCATTACGCATATTGGACCATAGAGTCCGATAGCTCAGGAACCGTCTAGTAGACCAAGTTAAGGTCCAGTGGGACACGTATAGTCCAGGATATTCTACTTGGGAGGATGTTGAGTCTTTACGATGAGATTATCCCTCACTATTTTGACCACCTTGAGAATATGTTTCTCGAAGGTTGGGTGTATGTAACACCACCTTTTGACTTAGACAACTAGGATTACCTAAGGCCTAAACACCTTTATTTTCTATTCACAGTGAAACTATTAATGATACACTTGAAATTTTAAGACGTATGAACCGTTATGAATATTTAAATGTATTTGAATGATGATGGATATGATGCGATATATTGTGAGAATGTAAATTTTATGAATGTTTAAATGCTATTTGAATGATGATGAATATGATGCGATCTACTATGTGAATATAAATTCTATAAATGTTTAAATATCACTTGAATGATGATGTATATGATGCGATATACTATGTGAATGTGAATCCTATGAAGGTTTAAATGTTATTTGAATGATGATGGATATGATGCAGTCTATTATGTAAATGAAAATTCGATGAACGGGTAATGTTAATTGAATTATGGGGATATTATGAGATCTATTTCTAACTTGAAAACATGATATTAAGCTATTGATACATGGATACCGAATTGAGGTTATGGTTGTATGCAATTACATGATGATAATGCATAGATATGTATGAGTTTTATGTTATAGACTAATCTGTAGGTCATTGGGCTATGAAATAGCCAATGGATAATGATAATGAAAGTAGATTTCATGACCATTGACCGAGAAACAATATGATATGAATCTTTGTATGTGAAATTATATTGGTTTGAATGCATTGCTATGATATGTGGACCAGTGCAGGATTTCAGATGATGAGACTACCTAAAAACTGAATAAATGATGACAAAATTCCCAGCAACACGGTTCCATTGTATATTCCATTGTAGGGTGTGGACCCTAGTTTTATTACGAGGGGTGGAAGCATTTCCCACCGTGTATCCTACGAAACTTGGAGTCATGGGAGGAAGGTGTTAGCCCATGCTCCCTTAGACGTGTGATGATGATTGCCAGTTGCCTGCTGGGGAAGCTTGGTCAAGATAGTGACACTTCCGCTTACGAGTTCTATTTGGAGTTAGGTCAATATAGTTGACGCTCCAAGATAGTCTAGCAGAGGAAGGATAGGAATGGAAGATGGAAGTAAGTTAGGGAGGAAGGATGAATATAAATAGTTGAGAGTGTTTGGAGATTTTCCTTATGGTGGAATTTATTGTTTTTCCATCTGAAAAGAAGATGTGTGTGTGTATATATATATATATATTCATAATTAATTAACTAAACTACAATTGTCTAAATAAACATTGTTGAGCTAGATTATAGTAATTAAGGGGTTTCACAAACAGTTTATTGGTTTATTATCTTTCATAAATTGAATAGTCTTGTTGATTGGATTGGATGCATACATAAATTACTATAGAGGTGATAGTTATTGTTATTAGTACATGCAGGAGACTTGTATGTACTAGCTACACATGCATTTCTTGTACATGTACACTAGTATGTATGAGTTTTCTTGACTTACTTACTAATAATGTTGTTTATTGGATATGAATGTGTGAACCATGTGTCATTTCCATTGTATCATAAAATGCATTAACTTCAGGACGAAGTTTCCTGAAGGGTGGGTGTATGTAACAACCCTAAGTAATTAATCAATTGTCAGGATTTAAATAATTGTTTAATGTATATTAGTTTAATTAATTAATTAATTAATTCATTGTCCTGGTTAAATATTTGTTTAATGTATATTAGTTTAATTAATTAATTAATTAATTTCATGATTAAATATTTGTTTAATAAAATCCAGTTTAATAAATTATTAATTATTATTTTCTATTGGAAGATCAACCCATTAATGAAAAGGAGATAAGGTGGTTGACACCTAATTGAGGGAGGGTAGTTGATAATTAAATGAAGGAAGAAGGCAGTGAATGATGGAGGGGAGGATAAGGTAGGGGGGGAGCATTATTTTGGGAGGAGGATTGTATTACGGGCTCTGTTTGGAGGATCTGGTTGTGGTTTTGTGGAGGAGCTGGTTGAGGTTTTGCTGAGGAGCTTGTTGGAGGTCTGTCACAAGGGGCATCGGGGTTGCTGGGGATTTTGGGGGGCCAGGAAACCGCAAGGGTTCCTGGAGCTAGGGAGCTAGAGAGGATCTGTTCCTAGCTGTCTGGGAGGAAAAGATTCAGTTTTCAGGCAGTTTCAAGCAGTCTTCAGGAAGTTAGAAACAACAGGAAAGAAAAGGACAAACTTCTTCTTCAAGAGGTATTTTACCAGTATTAATTTTGTTAATTTTGTTAAGAATGAAAGTTATGATATGTGTAATATGTTGTGTAATCTGTTTATGATTATTTTGGACTGTATAATTTGAGAATTTGATATTTAACTGATTAATTGCTAGAAGTTCAACATAAAATAGATAAATTTGTTGTAATGCAAAACATAAATAGAAATTAGATGTTACGACATAAACTTGTTCATAAGGAGTCTTTCTGAAAAGAAAAGTACTATAGATTACAAATTTACCTTTTAACTTTGAAGCCCTAGTGAAGGACTTTACAAAATTTTAGGAGACATAAATCTTGCATACAAGCTCCGATTGACACATGGTCGACACAGTTGGAAATTTATTGGAGTATAAAATATCATCAAGGGGGTGGGAAAAAGTTGCAAACATTAGAATCCCAAAAAAGGTCATTTAATGCCTCAAAATGGCTCCAGAAGGTTCCAGATTGCAATTTTTCAAACTGGGACCTGCCACTAAAATGACCCTGCAAGCTGATTCCTCCAATTGTTTTCCATTATCAGAGTATTGAGATAGATCACAAATAATATAATGATCCGATCCAGATCACAACTACTTACAACACTGATATTCTTCTCCATCTCTATAATTGATAGAGATGATGTTCTTCTCCAGCTCTACGATTGACTACCCCGATTCCCTTCCACATATCAACACCAAGGATAATACCTTCTTTAATTTCATGTTGTTTTTCACAGCTTTAATTTCATATTGTTTTGTAGCTGCTTTAGTTTAAGTTGTATGTAAATTTTTTATGTAGAGGGCAATTGATTTAGTAACAACAATTGGTTGTCGAGTACAGAAGAATAATAAGTATAAGGTGTCGATTTATTTAAAGTGGTTAGTTTGCTAGTCACAAAGTAACTGATAGGAAATGAGGGGATCAAGAACCGAGGTGATCGAGAATCAAATCTAGATCATATCAAAGTATTAATGCATGCCTGCCACCCCCCACAATATTGCTTCGAATTTCAAAGTTTAAATCCAATGGAAGAACATAAGAATAAAGCTCCTTTTTTGTTTATTTTAATCTCCACAAAAATATTATTAATAGTTTCCTATGTTTAACAACTTTGGAGATGAAGAAAGAATTGAAGTGAAAGGTTTCCTATGTTTAACAACTTTGGAGATCATAAAACAATTCAATTCAAAGGTTTAAACAACCACTCAATGAGAAAGTGCGAGGAAAAGTATGAGTTTTGGTCGACATAAATCCTCTATTTGGGGCAGGTGATTGCTTTAGTCTAAGTTGTACGTACAAATTTTATGTAGAGGGAAATTTATTTAGAAAAAAAAGTGTTCGCTGCGTAGAGAAGAATAAGAAGTATAAGGTGTTGATTTATTTAAAGCGGTCAGTTTGCAAGTCACAAAGTAATTGATGGGCAGTGAGGGGATCAAGAACGAGAGCCTGAGCAATGTGATCAAGAATCGGATCTAGATCATATCAAAGTATCAATGCACACCCCCCACCCCCGCAATAGTCCTTCGAAGTTCGAAGTTGAATTCCAAGTTGTAGGATAAACGTTCTTCGAAATAACAATTTTTTCGGGGACATTTTCCCGAAATCCGGCGAGAATTTGTTCGATTCATAGATTTGACTGATTATTTATGTATAATCCTAGTACCCCAAGGGGTTTTTAGCATGCTGAATCCATTTCTACATTCAAAAATGTATTTTGAACAACAAAAAATAGTAGTTCATCTAAATTGATATCGTCAGATTTTGGCGAAAAAAATATTTCGTAGAATAACTAGACAACGTCGAAATCCAATAGAAAAATAGAAAAATAGAGCTCTCGTTTCTTTGTTTATTTTAATATCCATAAAAATATTATTAACAGTTTCCTATGTTTAATAAATTTGAATACAAGGAAATAATTCAAGTCAAAGGTTTCCTATGTTTAACAACTTTTGAGATCATGAAATAATTCAAATCAAAGGTTTAAACAACCACTCAATGAGAAAGTCGACCTTTTACAGGGACTAATAACTCTTGTGAAAATAGGAATGTTATAATAATTAGTTGGTTTGAAAGAGGTGTCTCATGGATACTCTTGTGAAAATAGGAATGTTATAATAATTAGTTGGTTTGAAAGAGGTGGCTCATGGATGTTTTAGCTGGATGTTTAATATTCTATGATATATGACTGGTGCATTGATGTTTTAGCTCGATGGTTTCACTCATACAAACTCTAGCATTTACAACCACTCTACTGTAGTAAAGGTGATGAATCTTATAACATCACATTTTCTCTGGTTATTAGGTAAACTATGGAGAATCATATATCTATGAGATGGAATTAATGTAGTATACCTTGTTTATCCTCATCTTCATGAATATCATATTTGAATTTTGTATGCAGGTTGTATAGGTTATATACGAAAGAAATAGAGATGGAGGATGGCCTCAGCTAGTTTATGACACCTCGAGGTCAATCACCATTACAAAATTGGAGCAACGAAGATCTCCTTGTCTCGTTTATGAGATGAAGATCTCCTTGTCTCATTTCGCCTTGCTTGCATTTGTTCATCGCCGCTAAACTGTTCGTCGTCGCTGCTATTTGCGTTTGGCAATGTGGGCTCGCTCCAAAGGATGGGTCCGGTCGCCGTTGGTCTCGCTCCAAAGGATGGGTCTGGTCACCCTGGCATGCACGTTTCTATTTCCGCTCTGGATCTGATGCTTTTTTGTAGTTTTTTCGGTGTTTTGTTCACTGTGGGGTTTTGAGGGAGTGGATGGGGAATTTTCCGGTGTTTGGGGAGGATGTATGTTGCTCTGACTTGGTCCATCTAGCTTTAAGGGGATTTTTTAAGGGTTTGGTTCGATGTTGCTCTTAGCGAGTTTTAGGGTTCGTTTCTTGGTTTTGCACATGTAGACTTGTGATGGGGTTATGTCTGTTTTGACTCTTTATATCTGTATTGTATTGGACTTAATGGCTTGCTAATTGAGTCTATCTAAACTAAATGAATAATTTCTCATAAATTATTGAAAATGTAAATCTTTTTTGTATAATTTTTTTTTATCCTTTTATTCTTAGAAAAAATATATATAAAAAAAAATAAAAAATCACATATATAAAAATACTACTATATAAAACATTCTATAACATTTCATGAAAAAATATTAAGATTTTATCTTGTCTCTTTTCCTTTTTAGTGCAACATGTTATGATTACTCTAAATTTCTCAAAAATCTTTGGTAAACCTTGGATGAAAATAAATCTAAATATTCTCTTATATCTAAGAGATCTTTTTGTTGATAATTACAACATTATCCAACACACTCCACCACTATTCTCACAAAACCCACTACAAATATATTTTCCATATACAACTATATAATCCTTCACCACCTCTAATGATGATACATCTCTATCATTTCTACTACAAAGGTGTTTTCCATCTGTACAAATTTATAATCCTTTTCCACCTTTGATGATCTTGCATCTCTATCATTTGGATTTTGATGGTGAATTAACACAGATTTAAACTCACTTTGAGACTCTACATAGCTCCTTATAACCGATAAACACAAGTGGGGACTCCTCCTAATTGGTGATATTATTGTAGATCCAAAGCAACTTCGAAAATTACATAAATTTAAAGTTTATCATATTGGCAAAATGATCATGTTGATTTTGAAAATGACATGAATTCAATATTTATTATATTGGAAAAATGATCACGATGATTCAAATTGTTCCCGAGTATTATAAACACATATTTCTTTTAGATTATACATGATGTAAACCATTTACACCATTGTAATTGCCTTCATAACTTTTTTTTTTTTCAAAACTTTCATACATGATTTACTATCCAGTTAAATTTGATTTGAAGCTTATTAATGGGAACATTATTTAAAAATAAGTGAAATAATACCTTCCTCTTAAAAAAAAAATTAATGTACTAGTTGTATATGGTTTAAAGTGAAAATTCAAAATACTTCAAACTTGTAATAATGTTCTATTTATGCATAACCTAAAATGAAAAGCCTCTGCAAAAGTGGCTACGCCATGTACTATTAGAATTGAAGTAGAATGGGATAGATCTACATGTTCATAAGCGTAGATAAAATCTTCAAAAGATTTCGAAAATAAATCGACAAATAAAATTTGTGGCATGTTAGCCCTATCCATCACTGTAATATCCTCAAATTTTAGAATATTAAATTCTAAGTGAACTTTGAAATAAACTTCCATTTTTGGAAAAATTGGATTTGGAAATTATTTGCCATTTATGACAAATCTGAATTTGGAATTTTGATTGTTGTAATTAATTATTTGATGATTGTTGGGCAGAGATTTGACTTTCCCAACTATACTCTTTTATTTTGACACATGTGTAAGACAAAATTTTAATAAATTAAATGTTGGAAGACAAATGGAACAACCATGTTAAAAATAGATGACCATGACTTCATGAGTGGGGAATAGGTTTGAGTTACCTCAAGGATGATTTTTACAAGTGGCAGAAGTGGAATTTGACCACTAGCAGTGTGATATCCTCAAATTTTAGAATATTGAATTCTAAGTGAACTTTGAAATAAACTTTCATTTTTGGAAAATTCGGATTCCATTTATGGCAAATCCGAATTTGTAAATTTGATTGTTGTAATTAATTATTTGATTATTGTTGGGCAAATATTTGACTTGCCCAACTATCTTGTTTTATTTTGACACTTGTGTATGACAAACTTTTAATAAATTAAATGCTGGAAGACAAATGGAACAACAAGGTTAAAAATAGCTGACCATTACTCCATGAGTGGGGAACATGTTTGATTTACCTCAAGGCTAATTTTTACAAGTGGAATTTGACCACTAGAAGCCCCTAAAAATCAAGGATTTTTAAAGATGCAAATTTCCCAAGGAGGGAAGGAAAGACCTAGGCACAAGGATGCATATAAAAACAACATATGGAGGAGGGAGGACATTGCTTAGTATGTTGGGGGAAAGAAACTATTTTCTTTTATGAGCACTGTTAGTGTGAGCCAAAGGAATTTATGATCTGTGTATGGTGACTATAGCCAAGGAGGATCATTCAGTTTTCCCTTATGGACTCTATTGGCACAGGGGCATACCTAGGGTTCAACGCTACAACAACGCACCAACAAAACCCTAACTACCATCCCTTCTGACAACTCCTGCGAAGCAGATGGAGTCTCACCCGAGGTAGAGGCATGGGTGGTTGCACGACTCCAGTGTCTGCAACCTTAGCTTGGACACATATCTGTGATTGTAACATCTTGACAAAGCACTTAGCAATGTAGTTCATCAATGTTTAACCAGTATCTACTTTGCAGGTAAATACCCTAATTACAGAGCATCGCAATATTCAACCAGATCTATCATCTAGCAACACTTAGCATGACATAACAGATAAGATCTAGCAGATTCAAGAATTAATCACATTCACATAGGTTGGATCTAGCATTTACTCTCATTATTAAGCACAAAGAAACAACATATCTACCTATCATTCATCTATATCAAAATACTAAGCAAGTAAATACATAAACACATAAAAACATCGCACAAATCATTCACAACACAGGATGTACGTGGTTCACTCCCACCCTGCAGCTACGTCCACCAACTCTTCGTCTTCTTTATTAGCTTTCTTCAATCTTCTTACATGCACAGAGCCTTCCAATCAACTTCACAGAGGACATGAGATCTGTGCACTCTTCGATAGATCCTCCTTCCCCAAGCTAGGTTACAACATAAAGCCTACATATAGTCCCTTACAGCCACTTGCACTTAGCCTTGCAAACATACACAAAGCACTTACAACTGTTACTTTCACTTAGCACCACTTTCAAATAACTTTTCATTCGCACTTAGCCATTCGTATCTCTATATGTTCACTACATCGCCTAACATCTATTTATACATTACAAAATCGGGCCTAAACATGGGTAAACCTATGGGTTGACATCCCCATACCCGTTACATAATCCAAAATCCCAAAAATCTCTAAAAGGGGGTCGAGATCCCGCAATTTCCACTTAGTATTACACTCCACCTTCGACAGCCTGTAGAAGTCCCAAAAATAGGTCACACATGACCAAGGATCCTCAAAACTTGGTCAAGGGCCAACAGGCCCCCAACACTCACCTGTGACTCATTTTGAGTCACTCTGATCTGGATAATTCTGCCTTAGAAGCCTCAAGCTTGTCTCGATATGTTTCGACTTGTTGCTGTGCCATGACCTCCTGTTCAACGAACTCTTGGATAATAGCTTCGTTGACAGGTCCCTCTAGGCGTTGTTCAATTGCAATGATGACTTGTTCTAGTTCTGCTCCTCGACCTTCGATCTCTATGAACAGTTTTCAAGCCTCATCCTGCATAGGTTGGAGCCTCTGAGTCACTTCCATGACTTTGATCTGAATGGTGTGGACCTGTTGTTGAGCATTGTGCTCCTCTTGGGATCAATTCATTCTTTCAACAACTGACAGGGTCTTCAACTGAGCCTGTATTGTTTCTGCTTGATACTTCAACTCTTGGAGATGTGACTCCAGTGTCTTCAGTTCTGGATTCTGAGTGAGTCGCTCATATGTCTAGGCACTGTGATCACTTACTTGTTTACATTCCAAGGCAATGTCCTTGATTCTTTCAATTTTTCCTCGAGTAGTTGCTTCCCTTTGATCCCTCACATCCTGCGAGGTTTCAGGCACTGTGCAGAGTTCTAAGTATACTATTATTTCCTGTAGCTGCTGGATAATTTCTGTGAGCTAGTCTACTTGATGCACGACTCGATAATCTACCTTTGGCTCTAAGCCTGTCACAGAGCGAAGTGCTCTGTTGACTGCTTCTTGCACTTCGAGTTTCTCTGCGAGCAACTGTTCTTTTTCTTGCTGAATTTGTGCTTTCTCCTCTTCAAACTTTGTCTAGAGAGAAACCTTCTCCTTCTCTGCAACTCGATGTTGTTATACTATTACTTCTTGTACTTGCTTCAAGGATAGGCTGGCTTGTTCTGTTTCTTCTTATGCGTGATGAAGGTGAGCTTCGGTCGCATCAGCTAGTCATCGGAGTTGGGTTGGCTCATCTCCCAACTCTGGTTCTCCCGATGGCAGGTGTGTAGTGGACACTTGATGCAGGAGCATCCCTCACAACAAGCAAACCAATGTGGAAGCGAAAGAAAACTGGAAGACATCCAGCGCAAGTTTTTGAATTTTTAAATTTTCCCTTGAAGCTGATGCGCAAACATAAATGAGATCATTTAATGAAGGTGCTTTGGTAGAATGTAATCAGATCTCGAGCCATACACTCTCGTCTGAGATAGATAGAGGCATTTATAGCAGTAAATGTAAGTAGGTAGAATTGAATACTAGATTAGATAGTTCTAGAAAGAAGAGGGAAAACCGAACATAGACACCCTCATTGTATTGTTGTATTATTATCAATTTAGAATTCAGGAAGAGTGAGAAGAATCTAGAGCACATAAGAGAAGCAGAAGAGCTGTAGAAGAACACCCATGTACAGATCTTGAATTAATAGAAGAAGTTGATTCAGATTCATGGCTGTTGTGTTAATCTCTGTGTATGTGTGTTGAATGCTCTACTTATGAGAATTACTTCCTGTTATGCATTTGTTGTTATGTTGTGTGTATGATTTCATATGTTGAGATTGAAATTTGAGAGGGAGTGAAGTGAGTTACAATTGTTTTCTCTTTTTGGGCAAGGATTCCTGCAAGGAGTGCAGTCAAAGTTGTCCGCAAGGAGTGCGTTGACAGAAGGATCAAGGAGTTAAACTCTTGTTCTCATTCACTCAGAAGTGGAAGTGGGTTGCTAAAGCCGTGCAAGGAGTGCTTAGGCTAAGGAGAATCTCAGTCGTGAAATTGAGTGAAGTATTGAAGGACTACTGCTGCAGGTGTGCGCAGAGTCAAAAGATCTCAACACTTAGAAGTGTTCGAGAACTGCCGCAAGGAGTGCGTGCAAAGAACCTCTTTGAGGTTGGAAGCATGAGGAAGCTCAGGAGGGATAAGGCTTTCAAATCCGTTGAGGATAAGAACCGAGGGTCTCATCATAAAGCGGTTGAATAGCTACTGCAAGGTTACGTGCAGGAGGATCAACGGATAGCCAAGAAGGAAGTGGACGGTCAGGATCTCATAGAGTATATCGATAGGATCCCGTCATACATTGGATCTATTGAAGAAGTGAAGAGGTTATGGTTGCACCAGGAGTGCAAGCTCCAGGGTTTGTGGATCGTTGGATCATGGACCAGTTACCCGTCAGCTGTTGGATCTGACAGAAGCAGCATGGGAGTTCCCATCGGGATTTGAAGGATCGGGAATCCTTTGGTTGAGTGTTTCTCAACAATAGAAACCCCGAAACCCCGAAAAGATCTGGGTCGTCCATCTGTTGGGGACAGGTGGCAAGGAGTCGAAAGTTCATCGGCATTCCGGAACTTCCGGAGTCAAGGATTCATGACTAGGAAAACCCCGGAACGGTGAAGGGAATATAGCCGTAGGATCTCAAGGAGGACACGTGGCGCGCGATCACCAGATCATGATTTTGACCATAGGAGTTCAGGTAAGTGAAGGTTCCTAGATTTGTAAAGTAGCGGACCCCGAGAATTGATCTGAACCGCCCATCATCTGGGACGCGTGTCAAAAACCTGGAAGAGAGTCGAGAATCGGCATATCGGAGTTCCTGAGGACAAGGAGCTTGAGACCTTTCGAGTCCCAAACCCCGGAGGAAATCGGGACCGTTCATATTAGAGGACGTGTGGCAGAGATCTGCGCCATCGGGGAGAGTCCCGACAGGGAGTAAGCCCATCGGTGATTGGAGTTCATCGGGAAATCGGGGATCCTGGTGACAAGTGATTCATACACATTGAAATCCCAATCGAGGAAACCCCGATTAGTGGGAAACAATTGTCAGCATAGCAGTCAGAAGGAGGTGTTGTAGTGGGAGACAAGTGCCAGCCTGACGGAGAATCGACGACCCATGGGTAAGTGTCTCATAACATTAGAATTCCCGTAGCCCCGACAGGTTGAGGCCATGGTCACAGGTTAGCAGTCATATGGTGTGAAGCCTATAGCAGGAGGGCTATCGAAAAAATAGGCGCATCGGAGATCGGGGATCGACGTTTTGAGTCACCAGAATATCGTGAGTGTTAAAATC
>SNQJ01S0025451.1:0-13613 GCA_010110895.2 Picea sitchensis
AAGACTCATTTACAACTCTCCTTCCATATATAAACTTGAAATATAAGGGAATTCATCTAATCATCTCATTTTCTTTGTCATTTCCCCTTAGGGCCTCACGGGATTCCCCCCTTGAGGTGATCATTTCACCTCTAAAGTGACGAGAATACTTATATGAGGTGATAGTGGGTATGTGTTCTCTTATTTTTCACCATATTGTGGTTTGGGTTGGGATTTTCCCAACCTAAAACTTGTGCGATAACATTCCCAACAATACAAAAATATCACACGACTATGCACACTCCATTTTGTGAGTACTATAAATCCATGGGGAATGATGTAAACAACTATGGCAACCATGAAGGTGTAGATAAAGAAGGATACCAAGGAGGTACTAGAGGAGGATATGGATGAGGAAGAAGATGAGGATATGGTGGTGGTTGAGGAAGATTGCCTATTTGTTTTAATTCTATTGAAGTAGGTTGTGTGTCACACCTTTGTACTAAACTGCATGCTTTCTGTGGGTACTAACACGACACTGAGCATGCCACCAAATATTTACCAGAAATGTTGGCCAAGTGGGAAGAGAAGAAGGCATGCTCCAATATGGTGACTACAGAGCCATGCAGCAATCAAAAAATGGAGGAAGAAGCTGATGTGCAAGTAGTAACCTGAGGAGGAATTCAGACGAGAATGGAATTAGAGCATGAAGAAATCTTGGGTCAGAACATTGAGGGAAAGATTAGAAAATAAGCGCATGAACCTCCTAAGTTTAACTCTGCGCAACAAAAGAAATTCATGAAAAATGCACAAATGGATCTAGAGGAGGACAGAGCACATGATGCAAAGGTCACTGGAGGAGGTCAGGGTGTGCGAAGACTCCAACAAAAATATCATTGGAGGAGTCCCACTTCCATGAAGAGTTGCACCGCATGAAACATAAATCATTAGAGGAATCTCATGTGTGTGAGAAGATACAACGTGTGACACAGAGGTCACTGGAATAAACCCACATGTAAGAAGAGGTATAATGGGCCAAAAAAAAGGTAATTGAGGAGTGAGTGTGTGAAGAGTTGTGATGCATGTATTGAGAGGAAACACAATGTAGAAGTCATCGCGAGGAGAAAGAAAAGGAACAAGTAAGTTGTTTCCTACAATGTTGCTTGAAAATGTTAAGTGATCCTGAAGCTACAAAGAATTTGACACATATTTTGACAAGATGTATGGGGGAAGAAGATACAATTCTAGATATATGTGTCTTGTTGATAGAAAGGGATGTGCGCCAGGTGAGAAAACATAAGTGCACAGGAAGAAATTTCAAGATGACAACTGAACTCGAAAGTTATGAGATGGACAGTGTCATGTTGGACCTAGGATCCAATGTGAACATCTTGATAAAGAAATATTGCGATTTGATTGGAAAGACAAACTTGGTATGGTCCCCCATTCAACTTAGGCTGGTGAATCAATCTCTAATCTATCCTATCGGATGGCTGGAGAAAGTTGAAGTGAATATTGAAGGGGTGAATACTAAAGCAGACTTTGAGATGATTGAGATCATGGATGACTTAGATCCCTACATGGAATTACTTGGCATTAACTGGCCATTTGAAAACAATGCAGTTTTGAATTTGAAGAGATAGCATATGTCCTTTGAAACATATACCTTGCATTTTATTACTCCATTGGATCCAAATGAGGGAGAAAGGTACAATAAGCCTGTAAATGATGATGCACAAATATTTATTATTTAAAAAATCTATCAGATTACAAGAAACAAGGAGGATTATATCATTCCCACAATAGATGGGGAGTTGAGCTGGAGAAGTGTGCACTCATATGACACATATTCAGAGGATGTGATGGAGAGATGGCAACAAACACTCCATGAGGTTTCAACAAGATGATGCACGCGGGTTACCACAATGGTGTGCGATGTTGGGATAGGTCCCTATACTCTCTGTCAATTTTATGGAAAAGACTTAGTGGATACATTCATTGCCTAGATGCAGAATATTCCCTTAACCCAAAAAATCTAGGCCCTAGACATGGTGTTGGAAGGAATACCTATGCAATGGTGGGAAACGAACCATGAACATCTACAAGAATGGGAACAAGTAGTAGATTCAATGAAGGAAATATTTTGGTTGATGGTAAATCCCTAAGAATATATGTGTTCTTGTCAAAGGCATTAGATAGCAAAGCAAAGGTTGAATACATGAGAGTTCCATTCGATTTACAAACACGTTGTGTCAGAAAGTAGTCACATCTCTAAAGGGCCTTTGATTTCAACTGTGCTGGTAGATGGGAGGCGCAGGCCAAACTTCAAACCAAACCTAAGGTTGGGTGATCAACCAACTCCCCTAGTCCCAACCACAAGCACCAACTACCCTTCATGGCAAGGGATAAGGAACAAGATCCGAGTAAAGAAGCATCATGGCCTACCAAAGGTGGATGGGACAGAGTAACATACCTCGAGCAGAGAAAGGGCATGTAGTAACCATGCATTGTGCCCCAGTAGAATAGGACTTAGGGCATGGGTAGTGTATTCAAAATCATAGAAATAAAGAGGCAACATAGCCAACTCAACATAATAAAGTGGGATACAAAAATCTATACCAACATATATTTTTCCCATTTTGGAAAATATTAAAGTGTAAATACCACATTAAACTGAAAAGGATGGAATGGTAGTCACTGACAAGCCCACTAACAAGATACAGGAAGATATGATGGTAGGGAAAGTGGTATGTTAGTTAGCAAGCAGGTGATGATGACATGGGGAAAGGAGATCAATTATGGAAAGAAGGTACTTGTGACAAGTGACAATTATAATGGGGAAAATCAGTCATAAGCAACTTTTATCACATGTCCATACTCATCATCAATGGGGGTATGCCATTCTTGGTAGATTTAACACTCCATAGCCATAGTTTTATTTATTGTTTCTAACTAGAAAATAGAGGGAAGAGTGAAAAGATGAGGAAGAAAATAATTAAGTATCATAGTATTCATAGTTCGGTCATATTGCACCATAGTCTCGACCCCTAGAGTCATCTCATCTACCAGTTCGGATAAGATAGAGGTGTGATACAGTTGCAAACCAAAATTTCCTCTCCTAATAACCCATAGGCATGATAGACAGATAAATCTAGTAAGGGCAATTCAATGCCTAATCCCATCATCCCATCCAATGTAATATTTATAAGCCATAAGTTAGGGAAAGTTCCTATGTTGCGGTGCATAGATCGCAATGTCTGAGACCTGCAACAATTTCATAAATTGTAGTTTGACAAATATGGAGAGATAATTCATTGGCCCAATGGGGCAAAGAAGTTACTCACTCATACATGGACCAAGACCCTTAGGAAGTCTAGTTTCCTGACTCTAGTGGATTGCCCTCATTTTGGCCAAGGCCTGCTGGTTCAGGCATGCATGTGCTTCCTTCTTAGTTGGTTGCATGGCAGTTATCTATGGCTCAACAAGAAATATCAAGTGGATTAAAATACCATGTATCGAGTATCAAACCTTCCAACAATGGGTGAAGACCAAACCAATGCAATCAAGGCCAAGGATGTGGCCCAAGAAGAGATTTATGCTAAATATGGGACACACAGAGGGTCTTGCAGGGTATCATAATGCTAGATATCAATGACCAAAGGGTCCAATTTTCAACACAATTGCTTGTTGTAACCTACTTCATAAATTTCATAAGGACAAATGTCCCATTGGAGTTGTCATTGTTGCCGAGCGATGTGTTATAGGGTTTGAGATGACATGGGAATGATATCTCCTAATGAGTTTTTTTATGACCATTTATAGAACTAGAACTTGGGAAAACATTTTAATTGCAACAAGGTTATTTTATTACTTGGCATGATCCTTTGGAACCACCCCCCGGGGGCATGAGGACGATGCAACTGGTGCGCCACCCTTCCTTAGACCAATATTTATTACACTCCACAACAAGCATTCCAGGTAGAACATCACAAGGCCTTTCATAAGTGGTACACTTAGCTGGTACAAACAACTAATTTGATGTTGTGCATACCAAAGACTCTGATGAAAAGGTACAAGGACTACCTTGAATTCGAATGTGATTTCCATAACTTTTACATTTATGCATGTGTAGAAAATCAATCCACCACTTGTATCCTCCCCTTTTGCATCATGGAAGAATACATCTAGTTGGGTGTCATGGAATGGGATGAGGACTATCAGCCTCATTTCGAAGACGAGCAAGCATAGCTTGAAACAAGGACGAAGAAAAACCAATATAAGAAACCACAACCAAAACTCAACAGAAAGAACATGTCTCAAGGTCTAAGGAGTAGAAGGTCGACAGCCGCAAAGGAAAAATAAAACTTCTTCTGCATGCACACTTGCAAACTGAGGAGGATTTTGAGGCTGACCAGTATAGGACCCACAAGCGGAAATATCCATTAGCTACAAAAGGGCTAGCCCTAATCAATGTAGATTCTAACTTGGATGAATAACACACACTGTCGCTGGAGGTAGAGTCTATTCCTATCGAGGAAGAGGTCCTTGCATCATCTACACCACCCACCTTATCTCTCGATCAAGTTCCCAACAAGAAATGATGGACTACCAAAAGTAAAGTCCAGATACTAGTACCCTAGTCAGACACACAGGCTAGAATGTCACAACCATTAAAGGCTTAGTCAAGGAACTAAAAGGTCATTTGATGATACAAAAAATATTCAAGAGAGAATATGGAGGTAAACTTGACAACCTATGTCGACATTTGGCTATTGCATTTCCCCCTAGTTCAACCCCTCAAGAGAAACAAATCATTGAATCTGACAACAAAAGTAAGAGAAGAGTGGTGTGGGTCAATCCATTGGTAATTGTTTCTTTTCACTCATCCAATGATGAACTCGAATTGGTGCAGGTTCCTACAAAGGACCTGCAAAATTTTATGACTACCATCATGACGAAGCTCAAAGATAGACAATAGACCCTCATCTAGTCACATGAACAACTGCAAAAACAACATGAGCTATAATTTTATGCACACAAAATACACTCAGGGTAAACATAAATAGGAAATGAAGGTAGGAAAAGAAGTAGAGGGTATGCATAAGGAGATTAATTCACTTCATATCAAAAAATCCATCATGCATGATAAAAGTAAATCCCAACACAAAAAAATGCTCACAATTCACAAATAAATCCTCAATGTTGTGGACAAGGCTTATTCACAAGTACCCAGGCCAAGGGTCGATTAGCTAGACATGACTACACCTTAGAAACTTCATACAATCAAGAATTGCATCTGGGTTTTGGAGACACACAATCTCTATATTTGCGAGAAGCTCAAGAAGTGTACCCCAGATAATAAATAAGTACAAAAAAAAATCGCCATGGCCAAGGAAGCATTGTAAAAGGGCCAGACATGCATAAATTATTTTGTGTGTCTCATTGAGTGTAGCTTCACATTTTAGAATCACCTCTAGAATCCACCATAGATCAGGGCCTTTGATGAATATTAGATCCGCACTACGGAAGTAGAGGTTGTGCAACAAATTAGTGCACAGTCGTGCTTACCTCTAGGTTAGAAACAAGTATCCATGATAGCGATCACCAACAAAACTCGAGAAAACACCACAACCCATTTTAAACAACAAATTATTTATGGCATCACCTTAGATGTGGCTGACAAATCCCAAACATATTACACTTAGCTCACAGTGGCGCATGTGGTGGTAGCCCCTATGCTACAAAATATGGAGTATATTAACCTTTAGTCCCCATAGGTTACAAAAACTAATGCAGATGAGGTTTTCCATCTCACATAAAGGATATTGGATACTTTTAATGATGTTGATGGCCAACTTCAGTAGTTCATCCAGGAACTCATGACGATGATGTCATCAATTTCTTCTATCAATATATGAATAACGTTGTTTGCTTGAGGAGGAGACAACTAATAGCGTTTGGGGCATGTTGGCACCCAAGGTTTTGGGGAAGTTTCATGCATGCACCAAAAACCAGTATTGTGCAAGCCCATGAAGACACACTATGTGATGCAAGGAAGGATCAGTAGCAATGTTGTCCAAAGGAAAATTTCATGCACTAACCAAGTTTTTATTGTTCACAATGAATCAAAGAGAAGATCACATGCAATGAATCTAAGTGTATCTTCAATAATGTTTTGTAATCAAGTACCGTAATGACCTGAATAATCATGGGCGAAGGTATGGATGCATTGAAAAGTTAGTTAGTATTGTCATGCTCCAAGAAGATTTGGGTGTTGCATGCAGAAATAAAGAGTGTGTGGATATGGAATTCGCTCAAGAGAGTGGAACAAAGGAGTGGAGCAGAAGAGTCAGTAGAGTAAGTTGGAACATAGCATAACACTGGAATAGAGAGGGTATGCCTTCAATAGAGAGTCGCCTAGAACAAAAAGAGAGATTTCCATGTCCAATTCAGTTACAATGTTGTATGGTATTAGAGTCAAAATGGTGTGGAAATGAGGAAAAGGGAATAGAGTGAATAACACAGTTAAATGTAATGACTGCTAAATGAAACAAAGAACATAACACAATTCTATGTTATGGTTCTTTGTATCTGTATGCATTTTGAATTCAATAAATATAATACAAAGTCTTTTTCTATGTGCAATATGCTATGTTTGTTTTGATTTTAATGTATATATGTCTTACCGATTAATTATTATTATTCTATACTTCATTATGAATGAATGAATGTATTTGCAACCAAGAGGCTTCCCTATGTGCAATATCCCTTCATATCCGACACAAAACTATCAGTCTCTATGATTCTCATGGCATATCGGGTGATACCTTCTTCAGTACTTGAATGAATATTATATATGTTGACTCCTTGGGGGGGTTTCGGTCAAATATTGAAGAATATTGGGTCTTCAAGCCACAAGTGATAGGAGAGAAGTGCACCAATAGTCAATCATGTCTTTAACTTGACAATCGGGACTCGTGTGGTAATATTTTAGAAATATGTAGCAGTATGTTCTTCCTCAACCACGAAATCCTCTTCCAAGCCAACTACCTTTTCCTCGATAGAGACCTCTATAACCTCATCAACCTTGGTAACCTCCTCCTCTTCCATTATAGTTTCCTCATTGTCCTTAGTAATTTTCTAGACTATTTCCTTGGCCTTGATTTTGGTAAATTGCCTGCATATGGTAACAATATGATAATTAGGTTTATTTTGACCATTTTTTCGACATTCCTTAGTGGAATGAGTTTCTTCTTCACAAATAGAACACCACTTTGGTTTTGTGTTATTCAAGTTATGCAGACAATATTATTTGGTATGATTTGTGATTCTTTATCATATTTCACATAAATACTCAATTTGGACTCTTTTGATGTCTGCATCTTTGTTAGTTAGTTCCTGGTATATGTTGAAGTATTTATACTAACCTTCGTTCATACAGATCATGCACCACAAGTCACTTCATTGAAGAGTAAGATATTTGAGTGATTTTTGAAGCATCTCAATCTTTTCTTTGACTTTTCGGTTGGATGATGATGGGGTAAACCAATTTTTGTCCGATTTTTATTTCTTGTTCCTTCCTTAGGTCATCTTCACAAGTTTTTATTTCATGCATTCGAAGATGAAACCTTATATTTTGTAGAAGGCTTGCTACAAGCCATTCTATAAGAAGGTATTTGTCAATTACATAAGGGATCTATATGAGAAGATATTTTAATCTCTTATATATTCATGAGTGGATTCATTAAGAATCTACTTAATTTATTTTAATTTATGTGCTTCCAAATGCTTAACATCCCGAGTCTTGAAAAATGATAAGAAATTATCCTTCACGTTTTTTTTGGTTCTCCATGAATTTCATGAACCGTGTTTACACTCCTTCCCTTAATTCTCCAAAAAACTATGTTATTTTATTTTATTCATCTATGATGTCCATCGCATCCTAACATTTTTTGCAAATGAACCAATGTCATTTAGGATCCTCATCGCCCTCGAAGAGGGGTAGATGATGGTGAATCATTTTGTTTAAAGAGGAGCATTTTTTTTTTATTGGATTATAGAAGGAAGATCCAGTTGGACTTCTCTCTTAAAATTCGATGATTAGAGGGTTGATCAAATTTTGTTGCTTCAACTAGAAATTCGATTTCATCTGTCTGGCAGCTTTGGTATTTACATTCTATAAATTGTCTTGATTGTGGTCGCATCTCTTCCTCGTGACTTTCGGCAGTAGCTAAAATGTCTTATTCATATAGTAAATCCAACAGGGGGGCTTTGGAGTAGTATGTTATCATGACCTTCAATATTGACCCAGTTTCCTTGTGTCTGGGGTATTTCAATGAACAATATGTCTTTCATATTTCCATGATCATCTAGTTGATACAACTCCAAATAGCACTTTGAATCCATTTGTAAATGTTCCCAAAGTAATTCTTGGACTCTAGGACTTATTTTATAAGGGTACGGGTGGTTACATATCGTAGGTCCTGAATCATTGACCTCCATGATTTCAAAATTCTCTACCAGTCGAAAGGAACATATGCTTGCCTCTACCAATTGTGGTTCTTCATTGAAATCAAGAACCTTCGAGGATACTTCCATTTCCACATGGATAATCATCAGACTTGTCAATTCCACCAATAATATATCACTCCTAAGAACTCTTTGTCTAAGATCGATGAGGGTTTGTAGCATCACATATCTCTTCCCTCCTCTTCTATCGTTTTCCCCTTTCAATCTTTTAAAGGTCGACTACTAGCATATATGAATACATTCTTGTTATTTTTCATTTCCCTTTTTCTTCATCCAATGTATATTATTTCTATTTTGTAGTCGACCTCCTTGAATTCCTTGGCATAGCGACTCTTCGGTGTATATTGACTAGGATTTCTCCCTTTTAGTAATTCTCACGAACATATACCCCCACATTGTTGAGCCCAACTAATCTTTCTCAACGAAGGTGACACAACTAATCATTCTTATTTCTGTAAGAATTAGTCCAAAACTTCTTGAGTATTTTTTAAATCAACATTCATAAACTTTTCCCACTCAATTTGTCATTTTTTCGAGTCAGTATTAATTGTTATGGCCAAGGGGGGTCGGGATTCAACGATGTGACGAATTCCTTTGTCAATAAAGAAATTGTAGAGTAGGGTTAGTATTGTGAAAAGGAATTTATTGTACAAGTCATTGTAAAATACTCTTTTAACAACATTGATAGATGTCCTTTCTTCTATCGCTTACTCTTCACTAAAGTCATATACAATATTTTTTGACCCACTTGTACAAGATTTTGTTTGACCTACGTTGATTATTTTTGAAAGTATTTGTTCATCATTGTTGAGGTTATTTATGATAAACATATTCTATTAATTTCTTGATTTCTTCAAGTACCAAATTGAGGAATTTCTTGCGGGTTTCTAAAGAAAAAAAAATTGTTCTTTCTCTTGTGTGAGGGTCAATTGGCTTCATTTAGCATAGTTTTCAAATAATTTTATAATTTTTTCTGCCACCACTCATGAATCTCTTCCAAGCTCAACATCTAAGTGTGCATAATATAATGTAAAATCCCAGATCAAGTACTAGTGGCAACGAAACCAATGTTGTAATCTATGGGATTACATAGGGAAGTTACTAGTAGACTTCACACATCATAACATAGCAATATACAACAATATACATTATCACACATATAATAAGAGAAGGAAATAAAAGGAATGGTGATACCAGGACCAAGTATATTTATATTATGACCAATACCACACCATATTAATTACATTCCTAATATCGTGTATTTATTCCTTGAGTCACTTGAAAGGTAGTTACAACCTCTCTAAATACCCTAGTAGGTCAATCAAACCCGGCCATCGATCGATTTACATTGTATATTCAACTTACTTTCCCAGTCAACTGCCATTATACTTGGTCTAATGGTAGGTCTAGTCGATTGGGTTGACTGGGTCCTCCAACAAGCCCAATTATATTGTCTTTATTTAATGGTGATGACATTATTTGATATTATTAATATTGCTTACTAAGATAACCAACAAATTAGTAAGACCAATATTATAAACACCAACATTAACCAGGCTCATGTATTACTAGGATTTGTATATTATTAACATTGATATGCTTCATGAACTATTACACTGTGTATGGAATGACGTTTTGTTTATATTTTCTCATAATATTTAATGTTTTTCCTTTCACAATAATGATTTTTTATTCTATATAATATGTAGGTTAATGATTTTGTTTTCTAAGTGAATTTTTTTCAGTTATTATCTATATAGCTCTCGATTCTAGTCTTTACTTGTATAATCAAAGCCTACAAGCTTAACCTTATCTAAGCTTGATATTATGACATTTTTAATCGAGTTTTACAAATGGACCTTTCCCTCTTAAGAATAGTTCATAATCAAGATCCTAGCTCAAGATGAGGACTCCAGGTTAGGTCCAGGACTTGAGGTTAAGAATTGGACAAAATATTAGGTCTATGACCTAAGTTCAGGACAGATTAGTATTTGAATTATGATTAGGATCAAAATCCTACCTAAACACAGGACCAAGACTATTTTTTTTTAAATAATAATTTTGAGCAACATATCCTAGTGATTTTTGAACATTAATTTTCACCACATTAACAAAATTTCTTCTACAATTTTCAATCACAAAGAAAAACATTTTTTATGTTTTTAAAAGCCACATTTACATCTTGTTTATCCACCTAGATTTTGACATGTTTTCCCCACCTACTTGTTGATCATATTAGAATCCCACTTATTGACCTATTGTTCCCCATTTATTTTGATATGAATGTCCTCCAGTTTTTCAACTTTGGTTTACTCCCGGGTTATGACCTAGTTATCCTCCACATTTTTTACCTAAATTATAAAATTAGATTCATGTCAAAAATACCATAACTCATTTTTTGACATATTTTCCAAGCATTTTTTTTATTTTTTTTTATCTAGGTTGGATTTTAGGTCAAAAATTTGTATTATGGTTGTAGTGCAAGAACATTTTGGGGACAACAACACTCTCTAGTGATAGCCAACAATATGGCATATCATGGACATACAACAACAACCATTATCCACTAGACGTGGCTTGTGAGTTACATTATCCTTTCATTACTATAACATACCTAGCCACCTTTGCACACCAATTGAGGGGATAATGTGATTAAAAAAAAACTCCAATTACATCATAGTACATGCATTCAAATTTCAAACGATTCAATTCATCTACTTGTAAATACGAAGGAAAGTTATATAATGAAATTCATCTCAAAAAATATAACTTAAAACTCATTTAATTGGAATAAAACTATAAAATAACCAGTAATCCACACATAGGTAAAATAAATGAAGTTTTCATATTGATAAACAACAAAGAAATACTTATCTTTTTGAGAATTGTCCACCAATTGGTTTCAAACGAAGAATATCCCAACCAACCATAGTCTCTATGTCACACTCATTCTCTCAGTCACAAAGGCCACTCTTGCGATGGGGCTATGAATCCATAATAGAAAAATTCTATGGCTTGGACCTAATATCTCTCACTTAGCCCAATTCTCAGAATTCGGAGTTAAAGGTAACTAACACTCCACATTTTCTCACTACAACATCCCAATCAACCAACCCCTCTTCCTCTTCATCCTACAAAACAATAGGAATGATATCCCCTTCTATGCTAAACAATCCCTTACATAGAAAATTTTAGGGGCTATATATCGCCCATGGGTTATTTTTCTATGCTTTTTCCCAAAAAAAGATTCGCCAATTTCCATTTTTTCTAAAAATGATTAACCCTAATTTTATAGAATAATTGTTTTTACCTAAGAAATAGCCCAAATTTTATAGAAACTATACAAAATCCTTAGAAATTTCAATATTTTTACAAAAATATCGCCAAACATTTAATAGTGTGCATATTAAGAACAAGTAAGATTCGCAAAGGTTTCTATAGTTTTAGATAAATTTCCATCCTTAAAATGATCTTGATTCCCTTAGGCTATCCTACTTCACATTTTTGCTCTAGCATAGGCTAGCTAGGGAATCACTACCATTGAGAATCAGGGAAATTTAGTTGTAAATTAATTTCCTCTTTATCTCAACAATCACCCATAAGCTTAGTAATGGTTTTCACATAGTTTCTCGACATCCAACTACGGTATCCTATTCACAAAGAGAAAATCCAAAGGAATAACAAACAACTAGTGAGCTTACATTCCAAAAATCATAGATTATATTTACATGGTAACAAGAGACCATGTTCCTTCATGAGAAGTCCATGTATCTCTCCTTTGGGAAACTAATCTCAAGGTAGGTGAATGATTTTATATTCATAAAATAAATTTTAGAGGACTTAGGACAAAGGTGAGCATAAATAAACTAGTATTGTTTTCTCTCAGCCGGTTAAACCCGCTTTCTTTCCTTCTCATGGACTCATATCCCCCTTTCTTTTTCTTTATTTGTTTACAACCTTTAACGTATTTATATTATATTTCAATGTATATATTTACAAAAACAATAATAATACATTACTTACACCACATATATTTAGCCTATAGTCATTTCATCATTACATATACACTCATAATCAAAACAAAAGTATTACAATCAACCATCATAAACACAATGAAATATGAATCATCAATAAAATATCATACACACCTAACTATTGTCTCAAAATAATTTCATTCCTAACTATGCACACATGGCACTTTCATATGCATATTACCATAATGAATATAAGAGATTACATAAACAATTTTGTTGAAGACATAGAGAGTTGATAAAGCATCCATTCTTTTTAATTATTATTTTGGAAATAATTTGCAATATGGGGATATATGTTTGTGTTAGAGGATGATAAAGAGATTTGGTGAAGAATTCACGAATCTTTTACTCTTAAAACAATTATAATACTCTTTGTATTTTATAATTAATTAAATTGTTTTATTATAATCATAATAATAATAATCTATTTTTAAGGTCACGGCCAAGCCAGCACATCAAATTGGTGTATAAGACCTCTTTGTTTGTGGGATAAGGGACCCCCTTGGTGTATGAGATCCCTTTGTTTGTGGGACAAGGGACCCCCCTCAGCCCAGCTATTTGATTAATAAAATCTACGAAGGTATACATATCCTATCCCCCTCTGGATTTGAACCTATAATCTCTTAAGAAGAAACACATGTTCTTAACCATTAATTCTTAAAAGGCAAAAAAAATAAAGATAAAAAAATTTAGTGAAAAATCCACTAATCTTTAACTCTCAACACAATGATAACATTTTTTATATTTTATAATTAATTAAATTGTTTTATTATAAAGGGAAAAAAATATAAATATAAATTATAAAATCAAAATTAATTGAATTACAAATTTTTATTTTTCAATGAAATGGAAGGAAAACACAACAATAATGAAATAATGAAATAGAAAGAAAACACAACCATAAAAATATAAAATTTTGCAGTCAAAAGTAATAAAATGGAAGACAAGCACTATAATTGAAATAAGATTATGAAATCAAAAGGATAAGCTTCTTCATAATGAAACAATCAAAGATTGGAATAAGTGTTATAACCTTTTATATGTAAATTTTTGTAATAGGTAAACATGTGA
>SNQJ01S0025451.1:16457-45915 GCA_010110895.2 Picea sitchensis
CAGACTTCCGTGTCGGCACAGTTCGAAACCAAGGAACTAAGTTCCTTCCAACTGGGTCTCCACCACTTCAATCCTCCACCAAAGGCAAGCTCAAAAGAGAGAGACAATGAGGTTCTCTCAACAATAGGGAAAGAGCTTGGGGGATGAACACTATGTTCAGACTTGAGGGACAAAAGGATGTAGACTCAATATGAAGTAATTTCTCCAGAGTAACTTTGCTCTCAAAGTTGAATGCTTTCTCCCCTTTTCCATAGCTCGAAATTGTGCTCTTATAGCCTTCAAAATAAAACTGAAGGGCCGAGTTGGAATGTTTACAGTATATGGAAGGCCAAGGATCAGAGATCTCTTGTCGTGACATGGAAACCCGACTCTATTTTTGTATTTTCTGGCACAAACCCTGATGTACGCGGGTTGTAGTGGAGCATCCTGCATATACACTTGGTGTATAGTTGATAGGGCGTGTATATGTGAAAAAATGTTTATTTTTAGCTCTGGATTTATCAAAAAGGGATGATAAGTCTGCATAGGGAAATGGAAAAAAGACCCTATGTGCAAGATAACAATGGTGAGGCAAATCTTGCTATAACAGATGCCCCCTAATGTGTGAGATCAGAGGAGTATCTGCAATGGCCAAAATACATTATAAATAACTCAGGAGTGGAGTGGTAGAAAACCAGTTGGACGAACTCGATTGCTCATTACATTCTGTACTGACCTTGCATACATGGCTGCTAAGAATACAATGCAGATCCATGCGGAAAATATACCAAATAAGTGTATGTGGCCATGAATAGGAAGATACAATTGTAATTATATGCCAAAAGTTGTCATAGTCACGAACAAGGCCCAGTGAAACCAGTCTCAAAATCAATCTGAAGATATCTGTATACCATGGAGTACAATTTGATCTCCCATGATCACTAAAGTCGGACAGGTGTTGGTCCAATGAAGGGGAAGCAACAGCTTAGGAAAGTTGTGACCACATAGTGATGTGTTCAAGTCTTCTACACTATCTGTCAAGGGTGCAAGTCTACATCATGTGAATAAAGGAGTTGAGGTCAAACATAATGAGACATCGTTTGATTATTGGTCCTTAAGGTATATCATTAACAAACGCAAGACATCCTACCAATAGTGAAAGTAGGTATCAAGGCACTGAGTACATTCCTACAAGTGTGAATAAAGGAGTCGGTGTCGAACACTTGAGAAATCCATTAATCAAGAGACATTGATGTATTCCCCTCTGTCAATGTCAAGAGAGCTTGCCACTAATGACTGCAAGCCTCAAGGTACTCATAAAACTCTAGGTCCCATATCCAGAATAGATGAGCTGAAGTCAATGGAAAGAGAACCGTTGAAAGGAGATAATTAAGGCATCTCTCATCAGTAAGAATGAGGAACAAAGCAGGAGTTTCATGATTTGGTGGAGATCGGGCGAAGAACATGTTCACGAACCAACGACCCTGTGCGTCTTTCGTGTGTATCAAATGCAAGCGGTACACAAAAAAGACCCTCTAAATAGTAGCCAATGATAAAAACTGTTGACAAAGGTGAGGAAACCATTGATAAGGCTAATGGCATCCAAGAGACTGCATGAATCCCAAAGTGTGAATAGATGTCTTGTCGTCGAACACAAGGGAAACCACCCAGTCAACGACCAATGATGAAATGTCAATTACTGGGTTCAAGGTGACCTATCGATGATGCAAGTAGGGCCAGGGTGCGTGACAAGACCATAGTATCATGTGATTTTGAGACAAACTGAGGGTATGGCCAACATGCAAAGTCAATATTTCTGAGGAGTGGTCGACATAGGTTGTGAGACTTCCTTTGAACAAGAGCATGAGACATGTGGTGGACTCTGGCAGCATAGACTCAATGATGTGACTATTAGATGTAGGAGGCATCAATAACGTTCTCTATAGGGACTGGAAGAGTAACCAGTCGGTAGAGAAAACTTTGTAACGAGATCAGCTTCCTAAGGCCATGCTAAAACCCAAAATTATGATGACACAAGGACTCAATAATTTTGTGCTCTGTTCAAAGGCGACATGACTGCTGCCAATTATAATATAGTACACCCTTCTCGCCCATTTTTTTTTATTTTTCATAACAAATGAATGTTATGATACAGAGAAGGAAACAAGTGTCGCAAGTAAGCAAAACTAGTTCCAGTAGTGGAATGTACCTATGCTTAATGCAAGGAAATGCATGCGGGAGATGGACACTCGGGATGATGTTTCCTCTAGGGTATAAGGTGTCAAATTGTGAAGGATATAAACAAGGCTCTTCTTGGTTGAGGGTGAAAAACTACTTAGGCAACGGTTTATAATGCAAAGTGAGAACCGACTAAAGGCTCAATACTGCAAGCGAGGGCATGAGATGCAATCACAACTTAACGCCAAAAAATATCATTTTTTATGTCTTGTAGTCTACTTGGTGTGAAAAAGTGGTAAACTTGTGCCAAATAGACGTCTTTTCAAATCCAATTTACGAGTGTGAAAAAGACAAGTTCACTCGGCAATCTTTTCTATTTTTGATAATGAGTCGGAAAAGAGCTTAACTAAGACTCGTGACCTTTCAAATCCAGTTTAACGAGTGTGAAAGGGACAAATCACTCGGCAATCTTTTCAAGTTTTAGACGAGTCGGAAAAGAGATTAACTAAGACTCGTTTTCGGTGTCTTAATCAACATGTAAACGGGGAGGCCAAGGCTCCCATCTCGGTCTTCTGTGGAAAGTCAGTATCTCATGTATAGCTGACAAAAGCTTTGGAAAACCCAAAGTTCTTCAAGTCGATGAGGAGAAAGTGTTTATGGAGGATACAATCTCGGTGATGGTTCGAATAATGTCTCTTAATGGAAAAGACATAGGTGGGGGTATGGGATGCCCCATCAGGTCATCCCAATCGAAGGGAACTTCATTAGGACTTGGAGAGAGAGCATTCGGGGGAAGAATAAATCTCTCTCCTTTAGAAGGAGTAGGGTTAGGAATGTTGATGACATGACTAAGAGGCGCATCACTCTCTTCAAGGAGAGTAGGGTTGACCAGAGATTGCACTGGTGTGGCCACTTCTTCAATTATAGGTTGAAGAGGATGCACAGTAACGGGGGTAGGAGACGCTTCACTTTCGAAAAAGGAGGTGAGGTCAGGAGGGGATTACGGTGGTGGGACCACCGAGGTGATCAAAGTAGAAGTAGTGTGAGGAGAAACCAAGGATGTCTCAGAATCTTAAGGGCTCTTGGGTGAGCCCCACGCTTCTGGTATCTCGGCAGTAACCGGACACAAATGAGTAAGGTGATTTCCTTCACAAGTCTTGCAAAAGAATTTAGGCTCACGTTTGAGACGTCTAGGCTTCTCGATGTAATTAGTAGGGTAAAGAGAGTCGTCTTTGGAATGATGAATAGAGGATGGAGACGTGACACGGCTATGATTCGGAGTGAAAATGATGGTGCCCCCAACACAATTAGCAAAGGTTGGGTGTGAGCTGTCGACATAATTTGTAGAAAATGTTGACCCATCTCTAACATGACTGACAAAGGTTGGGGATGGAGCACCAGTGTGACTGACAGTGACTGGGCTAGCGATAGATGGCGGTATTTGATTCCAAAGTCCAAGGAAAGATTGATTCTGAAACATTGCAAGCCAGGAAGGATCCCGGTGTACTCCACGTCCCTGCCCAGAAGGGTGGTAGCTTGCACTAAAATGTTCTGGAGAAGTTTGGAGCGGCATCATCACTGAGGCTTGAGAAGGGACCGAGGTCGGATAAGAATTATTCGAGTGATGATATGTGTTTCCCCCTTGTGAAGGGGTCTCGTAAATGGGGTAACCCAAATCGTAAAATTGGTTTTCTCCGTATGAAATACCCAGAGGCATTTGAGGGCCAGTCATGGGGAAAATGTTTGAAGGAACTGACATGGTGGGCGATGGATGCGTAGGTGGTGCATAATAAGTAAGAAAGGAACCTATCTGAGCATTGGCTCCTAGAAGAGCATATTTAGCACGAGATTCAAAGGGGGGGAGGTTCCAACCTCCCCTGGGGACACTACTCATATCAAACGAAGAAGTAGGCATTAGAGCCATGATGCCCCCGGATCCCATGCTAGGATTCATATATGTGGACTAGGGAGAGGATTGCACGGGTGAAGACATATCAATAGAAAAATTACTAGAGACCCAAGGCACAAACTGAGTGTTTTAGTTCTTCACACCATTGTAAAAGGTGAAAGGATCCATCCCCATGAAATGAGTGGGAATCATGGGGTAGGTAGCAACAAATGAGGGAGAAAAAGAAGCTCCATTATCCATGATGGTGGAACACCACAAAGAATCTTTAGTCCAACTAGTAGTCAAAGAGCATACCAAAAAGTCAAACGGCCAATATGCATGCAAACGGGCTAAAGTGGTTGAGTGGCCTCCCTCACTAAAGAAGGTATGCTTCGTCCAAAAGGGACTTGAGACTCCCTGTTAAATTTGGGAGGTAACTGAATCAGTTATAGAGGCCCTCGTGGGCTTAACAACCAGTTGGTCAGATCCCCCCGGAGAGGTAATCCTCCATAAAGGTTGTGTGTTGTCTGACCTCTATCTGACCCAAAATACAAGAAGAATAACCCTTGCAAGTAACCTATAAGATACCTAAGTCAAGCAACTAATAAACCATTGTATAACCGATGCACAGGTGAGCAGTCATAAGTACAGATCACTGTATGGGCAGGGTAGCAAAGCCCGAAACCTTGAAATCACGGCCTCTCACAGAGGTATGGGTATTAGCAAGATCCCCAAATACAAATAAATCCACAGAAATATCTCTGACGCTAGGCGAGTATCCAGGGGTTATCCCTTCAACTAACTTCACGTGACCTCGTGATTAACTCCGGTGTGAGTGGAACCTCCTGATATTACCAATTATACAATGGACTTCTCAACTCCCTGTCTAAGACACATATGTTGATTTAATTGCCTTGGAGAAGTTTACTCACAAAATCCTATTCCAAGACACTAAATCTTAGGCTAGTTTGTGCACCCTAAAAATAAAATCGTGACTAATCAATTTTAGTTTAAAGTGTAAATTGTATTGGCCGTGATTACTCAAAAGGGTATGCAAGCGAAACTCATGATGTTATGACTCTGCAAAAGATAAATATGAATATAATGCAAAGTATACCTTTAACTTTTCAATGAATGATATGCTAATAAAAACAGTGCAATTTTCAATTTCAACTCTGCAATTCAGAAGTAAAATGCAATCTTTCGCTAAATGTACTAAGCTAATGATAAAGGTTCAAAGACAAAAATGCTAACCAATGCAAAATGCCTTTTTTTGTATTTTCAATATATTAAAGAGAAAATGCATGGACTGAAAAACAACATGATATATAAATTCTACTGTGTATAAACGAAATAACTCGAGCAGAATACCAAGCAACCAAGAAAACAACCCAGGGTTCAAGGACAAACCAAAAAATGAAAAACAATGAGAAAGACTATGCCCATAAATTCAACTCCCAACAGGCTTCCTTTCAACCTAGAGAAGCTCAGCAGGTACTACAGAGACCTAAGAAGGCTCAACAAACATCAAAACTCACCCAACAGTCACTAAACCAAGCAAACAAGCAAGGAAAAGTGGTATACGCGATTGTTCAGGAGAAGAGTGCATATATACGTAGCTTGCAGAGAGGAAGAACGCGTGTGTACATGACTATCAAGGAAAAAGGAGCGTACAGGCTTTAAAACAAGGCCAGGCAAGGGAAAAAAGGCTAAAAACTCAGACTCGGAGTGAATATAATTTTCCAAGCAGTGATACGACAAGAAACACAAAGGAAAAATAACAATGCAAGAAGAAAAAGTACTTCAACCCTTAGAAGGAAGATCTCTCCCCAGTGGAGTCACCATTTTTGTTACGAGGAAAAAACTCTTTATGGCCAAGGGTAAACCACAACAGACAAGTATGACTGTAGAAATCAATACAATTCCATTGTATACTATATAAACTAATGTGCAAGATAAGAAAGAGACCTACCTCGATCCAACGTTTGATGATGTTCCACCGTTAAGCACTTCGACCCAAAGCTTTGTACCTGCAATAAATTCTCAACGAACAAGAAAATAAAGTATATAGTAATAATGTAAAGGGGTTAGCACATCAGATAACATAATCCATTAATAAACATTACAAGCATGCTCACAGATAATAATCATATATTTGCACGATACTAATAGGACGGGAAATGAGTATTTCTATTAATAATTGATCAACATAAGTGACAACATTACAGACTTCCGTGTCAACACGGTTCGAAACCAAGGAACCAATTTCCTTCCAACTGGGTCTCCACCACTTCAATCCTCCACCAAAGGCAAGCTCAAAAGAGAGAGACAATGAGGTTCTCTCAACAATAGGGAAAGAGCTTGGGGGATGAACATTGTGTTCAGACTTGAGGGACAAAGGGATGCAGACTCAATATGAAGTAATTTCTCCAGAGTAACTTTGTTCTCAAAGTTGAATGTTTTCTCCCATTTTCCATAGCCTTCAAAATGAAACTGAAGGGCCGAGTCAGAATGTTTCCAGTATATGGAAGGCTAAGGATTATAGATCTATTGTCGTGACATGGAAACCTGACTCCATTTTTGTATTTTCTGGCACAAATCTCGATGTACGCATGTTGTAGTGGAGCAACCAACATATACGTTTGTTGTATAGCTGATAGGGCACGTATATGTGGAAAAATGTTTATTTTTAGCTCTGGATTTATCAAAAAATGATGATAAGTCTACATAGGAAAATGAAAAAAAGACCCTCTGTACAAGATAGCAATGGTGAGACAAATCTTACTATAACAATGAATAATTCAATCACAAAAAATAGATTTAAAGTTGTTAATCAATTATTTTTTATTGAATTCTAATTACAAGTAAATCTCCATATTTATTCTTTAAAGAAAAAAAAAGTCTTATAACCGAGACACATGTCAAAAAGACATAAATAATGATAAGAAATGGAATTTTAAAGAAACAAGAATATTGTTTTTCTTCTTTCTTTAATTAATAGAGCTATAAGATTAAGCTTTCACTAATATTATAAATAAACGTTATAAGACTTGACCTAGTGCAACAAATGACAAAGACAAAACTATATCAAGTAGACTAAGAAAATTGATTACCATAACTATGACTCAGGTTATGATCCTAGGTGCCTACTTGATATTTTCACAATTCCCCTACTGAATTTTTTCACCTTTGTTTATATAGAAATTTCGTTTGATTTGATGGCGAGTAGGGTTGGAGCAACATCTAAAATTTGTAATTAATTGTTTTTGAGTTCAAGGGGTTATACAATAATATTTAGTAAATGGATTTGGTCTGGTTCAAATTTTATTTATTTATCCCATATCTAGAAGGGAGGAAGTTGAAGATGTATAATAATAATAATAATAATATATTTTTAAGGTCACAGCCAAGCCAGCACACCAAACCCCCCTCCGCCCAGCGATTTGACTGGTAAAGTCTAAGAAGGTATACATACCCTACCCCACCCCCCTCTGAATTTGAACCTGTGACTTCTTAAGAGAAAACACATGCTCTTAACCATTAGACCCACTTATACAACTCATTACTAGAAAAATGTGTAACTTTACAGGTGGATAGTATAAGTTGATTAATACAATATTTTCATGGAGCACGTCGCCTAAACTGTAGCCAACGATTTACTAGGTTTCTTGGGATGGGCGAAAGAAGGTGGGAGACCCTCCATGGTGGCTCTTTTTAGGCCTTGCCTTTTCCTCCCATGGCTTACAGAAAAGGGTTTGTAAACTCATGTGACTAGCAAAACTTTTAATGTTTCAGGGGAAGCTTTGTTCACTGACTGGAATGCCACGCTGCAAAATATCAAGGGTTTGTAAACTCATGTGACTGGCAAAACTTTTCATTTTTCATGTGAAGCTTTTTTCACCGACTGGAATGCCACACCGCAAAAGATTATCCATATCAATCTATGGGACAAGGCAAATTATCAATAGATTATCTTTGCTGCATATTTCCATATCACAAAAACTTTATCCAATTTTTCAACGATTTTTGCGACCTTCAATTTCAAATTTATTCAGCTATAAGAGAGAGCAGAGTAAGCAGAGAAAACTAACCTTTTTTGGTTGGCCACTGGACAGTGGAAATGGCTCGCACCAGTGCTCACCGCGTGAACGTCCGTAACTGCTACGACCAGTTCTCCTCTGTGACTGTGATCATTCAAAAGAATGCAATGAGGAAATGAGTTTAGGGTTTTTAGTTAAAAATTTACCCCATTCTTTTTCATTTTTGCAATTTGGTCAATCCAATATTCTCGAATCGGCGAATTAATGCGCAAATCGAACTGAACTGTCGTATTTTCGAATTGTTTTTACCAATTATGTCGAATTTGGTAACTATTGTTTTTACCTGCGTCTAATTCACTTCCTTGGCACCATTCGCATCCGCATCCACCACGCTCTTGCTACGATTTCTGTCTCTGGGAACCATTAAGAGCCTTACTGTTAGAAACGAAGCAAGACGATACTGAAAGGCTGAACAAACACTCACGATATTTTATTTTTGAAAGTATCGAGTATTTAAAATAAGTATTTTTTTGGTAAATTTATTATAATTTAGTTGTACATTGGTAAGCATAATTGGTATTATCGATTGTTATTTTTTAATAGGGTTGAATCATCATTATTATTTAAAAAATAATAGTTTAAATGTTTTAAGTTTTTGGTCATTTTTAGGGATATTTACTTGTGATATTTACTTGAAATTCGGCTAGAAATTGTTGTATCTGCAGATTTAAGTGATTATTTTTGTATAATCTGAGTGTCACAAGGGTTTTTTAACACTCTGAATCCATTTCTACATTCATAAATGAAATTTAAACAACATGAAATTATGATTTCGTGTAGATTTATGTTGTCGGATATATCTCACTTATCTCATATGTCTTTGGGCCTTGGGCCATTAATTTGCATATCTCACTTCTCTCACATGTCTGTGGGTCTTGGGCTATTAAATTATTTTATTACGTCTAAGGAAGAGAATCTCTTAGCTAATCAAAAGCAATTTAAGGTCTTACTCCAAGACCCCAAATAGTTTTAACTTAAATAATATCCGAAAAAAAACAATTTCCCTTGTCTAAAGTAATGTACTTTCAAATAGCTTCTAACTTTAGTCCCATACACTTAGATCATATACTACCCCAATACTAAAATGTTGTGTCATCCTAGATAATATCAGCAATAAAGTTATAGTGGCATGATTAACCAAAAAAAAAAAAAAAAAAAAAAGTTATAGTGACATGGTTAAAAAAAAGATAATAAATATAGAAAAGGTAATTTCCCTTGTGATTACCATTTTAGTTTTTGTCCCAAAAAATATTTAAAATTAAAATTAGAAAAAAGATATTAAGTAATTAATATTAATATTTGTTTATTTAATTGCTTAGTTATTATGGAGTATTTGCAATAAATTACTATTCATTATTCTATTTTTTATAAACCTAGGGTGATCAACATTAACTATGTCTTTTAAAAGAGCAATTGTTTTTAAATTTCACTATTTTATATTAAACGCATTGACAAATTATGAAACTATGTAAGTTATGAGTTGTTCTTTCTTTCACATAGTTTGACTTATGTAAAACGCATTGACAAATTATGAAACTATGTAAGTTATGAGTTGTTCTTTCACATAATTTGACTTATGTATTGATAAGATTTTGCAATACTCTAAACAGGAGTACATTGGTATTAATATTTTTCATCTTTATCTTATATGATGATTATGATATTTTTCTTCTGGTAAAAATTATGGATGATTTTCACTAGAAACTCAAAGTTCTCCATCAAGTTTCTAAATTTATCAACTTATTATTAATATTGAAAAACATAAGATTTTGATAATTGAATTTATGAAAAAAAGTATCCTCCAATTGTATATGGTGATAACACAATCAATGAAATAAAATTTTACAAATATTTGGGCATCCACTTCAATTATCATTTAAACTAGAACTATAGTGTCAAGAAGTTATTCAATCAAAAATGCATTGTTTTTGTAGTGAAGGGTTATAACCAGCTTTGCAAGAAAATATGACAAGAAAATACATGGTGGTTGGAACACTTTTTATGGTCTTGAAAACACATCTATAAATGTTGAACTTTGATAATGCTAGGATAAGAAAAAAATAATTTTCAACACTTCATTATCACATAGTTTTTCTATACAGTGGTAAATTTTGGGCTACCACCACCTTCCATGAAAATTGGAATAAAGTTGAGTCAATCCAAAAACCTTTTATACCTATAATTTTAAAATTATATATAGCTCTCAAAGAAAGATTTTAAATGATTTACCTCTCAAAAAATATGCAATAGATATCTCTATCCATGCACTCCATCAAATTGGTCAATTTTGTGACTAATTGGTATTTATAGTGAGTTCAAAATGTTGTTGAGTATTATGTTAACACCAAATAAGCATACATATTAATCATTTTAAGTAAAAAATAATAAATAACCAAGTAAAATCTTAGGGCCTAAATTTCACTCATAAGTTAAATCTCTATGTTTTTTCCTAAAAGATATTTGCTAAATTTATTTTTTTCTAAAAATGATTCACCCAAATTTTATAGGATAAAATTATTTTACCTTCAAAATCACCGAAATTTTATAAAAACTATATAAAATTCTTAGAATTTTGAATATTTTTACAAAAATATTGTCAAACATTTTACATTTTTCATATGAAGAACTAGTAAGATTCTCCAATGTTTGTACACTTTAAGATAAATTTCCATCCTTGAAATTTTCCATGTAAATAACCCATAATAAATAATAAGTAATAGTAGAAATATTATTAATGGGTTCTTAGTTGGTTACTAAAATAACAATAACACTACTTCTCCCCCAAAGATTCAAATCCTTTGCCCCTTATGCCATAGCCAATTATTTACTATTTATTGGTCATATTATAACTATTATCAACGAGGAAACATGTCTAATCCTACTAACACCTATGATTCCCAATATAATCACCCTCTGACTATTATGAACAAGGACATAAGTATAATCCTACTAACTCCTATGACTCCCAATATAATCACCCTTGAGAACTTTGAACCCACACCTATTATACCCCCAAATCAAAGAAAACCTTTAACACAATGAGACCCCCAACCATTATGACATCATACACATTATAACTCCTAACCCTTGTGATCTCTCATATAATCATCTATAACCAATATTACATTAGTATACACCTTGATTGTTGTGAACCCTACCACAATTATTGTTCTTGACCATGGTTGACCTTCTTTGAACCGTGTTGACCATACATACCATATTCACCACACTTCACCATATAATTTAATTGCATTAAACCACAAACACCAAGATCCCTTTCCAATTAACAATGTCCCAACATATATTCCACTAATCCATTGAACATGTAGCCTAATAATCTCATCACCTGAAATCCTCCTAACATATTGACCCCATTAACCCATTACCCCTCCATGTTCATTAAAAATATTAACCATCGTTGATCACTATTGACCACCATTGGTCATGGTTTACCTAATTAACCATGGTGGACCATAATCGATGATTATTAATCATCATTTACCATGGTTGATATAGTAACTCATTGACACATACCCCCCTACGATGTAGGAACATCGAGTGAAATTATTGATTCTGACCCTAAGAGGGTCAAACCATTTACTAAAGGGCGTTTGTTTCCTTAATTTTCAATTTCATTTAAATAAGTAGGTCAAGTGACTTATAGAAGGCATCTAGATTGAATTTGATTGTAATTGGTTATAATAGGTGTGTTATGTTCCTGATTTTTAGAACTAAGTGAGTGATTTGAGGATTTGTTGAGATTTCATTGGGATCTGGTTTTTATATCCATACGAGAGCTCGTTGATATATATGTATTGTCTAATTGTTATGAATTAGGGGTTGGAGAGTGTGAGGTTGTGTGTAGTGAACACAAAGAACTTTGAGACAATCTCATCTTGAGTTCTTGTATTGAACTAATAAAGTGCATATTTTGAATTTTATCAATGGTGTTCATGTGTGTCTCAATGTTTTCTAAAACTATCATTTGAATGGTGTGGGAATTCCTCCCCAACTGTAAATTAATGCTCTGTCAATTGGATCTTACATTCAGATTAGGGAAGGCACAGTACAAAATTGCATTATACATGAGACCAAATTTCAGTCGTTAGATCTAGATAAGAGGAGGAGTTTGAGCCATCTAATTGTGCTCCATATAAGTGTGATAAGCTACTGATATCAACCATTGATTGTTGATCGTGTTCAGAGCAACAATCTCTCTTCATCATTGATCTAATACATCGTTGAATCCACATCATTGGAATGGATTCAAAGAAGATAGATCGATGGTGTGAAAGGTTTTGGCATTTGGAGTTGTCCAGAGGATAATGATAAGGCCAATATATGAAGATAAGATATCATGCGAAGCGTCACAAACTATTTCTTTCACATTCCTTTGAGCACGTTGTAAAATCAATTTTTGAATTCACAAAAGGAACCCATAGTTACAACTCTGGGTCATATGGTGAAAAGGTCACGTACTAGGTGACTTGGGATAAAGAGCATATCGGCAACTTTCAAGTAAGCATGTGGATCTGAGCCATAGGTGACATACAAAAGGAGATAATCCCTCGGGCCTTACGTGTTGAAACCTTCGCTCCTTTTCAAACTAGACCAGGGTTCGATCCCTTGATCCTGTTGAACTCTTGAGGAGAGATTGATGTCGAAACATTGATCCAACTAGGCTTTCAAGTGGTATCAGAGCCTCTTGAGTATTGTATTTAATAATCATTCCACCTAGAAGAGGTAGGACACTAGTAGGAGCAGTTGTTGAGTTGCAAAATGAACTAAGGAGAGTTCAAGCTAGGATGGAAGCCATGGAAGTATCTCAGAGGAGATAACATGACACATGATATGTAAGTGAGGATGAAGAAACAAGCTCTAGTGAAGAAGGAGAATCCCCAAGAGGTGAAACACATGAAGAACAATTGTTAAGGCCGGTTACAAAGGTAGGAGATAGACCTAAATGGAAGTTCCAATGTATGAGGAGAAGTTGAATGATGAAGAATTGCTTGATTGGATCAATGCAATGGACAAGTATTTTGATTATGAGGAAATAGATGAAGAAAATAAAGTCAAGCACTCTATAACTAGGCTGAAAGGACATGCATCCTTATGGTGGGATGAATTACAAGCTAACAAAATAAGAAAAGGAAAAGCCAAGATTAAGGGTTGGGATAGAATGGTAGCTAAGTTTAAGGCCAAATTCATGCCAAAGGATTATCATTTGAATATGTTCATGAAATTACAGAATTTGAGACAAAAAGGTATGTCAGTGAAGGAGTACATTGAAGAGTTCTACAGACTAAACATCATAAGAGGTCATGTAGAAGATGATGTTGAGAAAGTTTCCAGGAATATCAATGGAATAAGGTATGAAATCCAAGATGAAATCATTTTACTAACTTTGCAGACTGTGGAAGATGCTTATCAAGCAACCCTAAAAGAAAAAGAGAAATTGGCCAGGAAACAAAGTAAAATAACTAGAGGAAGAAGCCCATATAGAGGAAAAGAATCATCCAGAGGAAGATTCCATAATACAAAAGAAGAAGCAGGAAGCTCTAGTAGCTAATCACCAAGAGAAGGATAATTCAAGGGAAGAATATTCTTCTCAAGAGGAAGAGAAAAATGTAGAGAAATTAGGTGTTATATCTGTGGTAAGACTAGGCATATGTCTTGGGATTGTCTTAAAAACAAATCAACAAACCCCATAGGAGCTCACATTGCAGAAGTTCAAGAAAATACAACAGAACCAACAGTGAAAGAGGAGACTACTGAGATTGGAGAAGCACTTGTGCTAAAAAGAGTTTTAATAAAAGTAGATAAATAAATTCATGAACCATCACAGAGGAATAACTTGTTGAAAACCAAATCCAAATCAATAGGAAAGGTATGCAAAGTGGTCATTAACAGTGGAAATGCAGATAATTTGGTTTCTACCAAAATGGTGGATAAATTAGGACTACAATAAGTGGCACATCCTACTCCATATAAGGTGTCTTGGTTGCATAAGGGACATCAAATTTTGGTAAGTGAACAATGCAAAGTAGAAATTCAAATCAGTAGTTATAAGGATGAAATTTTGTGTGATGTTATGCCCACGGATGTTTTCCATATTCTATTTGGGAGACAATGGAAATATGATAGGAAAGTAATGGATGATGGAAGAAATAATACATATACCCTTGAGAAGAATGGGAACAAGCATGTACTTCTACCACTGAAAGATGAAGGAACTAAGGAGGAAGTTGGTCCAAGTGTACTACTCATGAGTGGGAAGGAAATCTTGCAGGAAATAAAGAAGGAAGAAGAGGTACATTTTGTTGTTGTTGGTAATCCAAGAGTAATTCTCACTAGCACCATTATAAATGATTTACCTATTGAAGTTCAGGAATTGTTAGATGAGTTTTTTGATATAGTAGTTGATGAATTGTGTGATACTTTTCCTCCCATTAGAAGTATTAGTCATTGTATTCATCTGATTCCAAGAGCTAGTTTTCCAAACAAAGTTGCATATAGCTTGACACCAAGGGAAAATGAAGAAATCAAAAAGAAAGTCCAAGAGTTGTTGGACAAAGGTTTTGTCAGGGAGAGTTTAAGTCCATTTGCAGTACCTACTGTGTTAAGTCCAAAGAAGGATGTGGTTGGAGGATGTGTACGAAATCTAGAGCAATCAACAAAATAAAAATCATGTATGGATTTCCCTTTCCTAGAATGGATGATTTGATGGATTGTTTAAGTGGAGAAAAATATTTTTCCAATAAGGGGGAAGGAGTGCAAGGCAACGAATCACGAGCACCAAGAAGATGAAGCATGAAGGGGATGAACTCTTTGGGTCTTTCAGTTGAGGTGATGAAGGAAAAATTCCCAAAGACAACTCGTCAAGCTAGAGTTGTTTGGTTGTTGCAACAAGTTCTTTGTGACTGAGCAAGGTTACCTGTAAACTCTTTTTATCTGTGGCACAAGTTTAGCTACGCCCACTTTTATTTATGTTTATCAATGTTTTGGGGGTTAGGATTGCACATATCTTTTGTTTGTACTTGTGTATGGATGTTGTTATTTACTGTTGTGATAACTTAGTAAATGAAACACACACATAAATAAAGTAAAAAAATGTGGTGAACCAACCCGGTTCACTATGTAAATATCCAATATAAATGGGGTAGTACGTAATAATCCATTTAAGGATAGTAAATATAAGGGGTGTCCTTTCATAAGAGATATGACCTTTCATATGTCATGTATCTTCATAATTAATTATTAATTATTAGTTATTTATATTTATTTATATTTATATATTTACATATTTATATATATTTATGTTTGTTACGGAAACGAAGACTAAGTGAAGTCATAGCCCAGGTTAACTACTTCGGTTTAGCCTTGTCGCTAAACCAAAGTTATTGGTGCCTCACATCATTGAGGATGTTGGGATTCCGCAACCTAACTGAGGTCTCCATCCCCGTGAAAAGTGGTATCAGAGCTATACATGATGACAAAGTCATTCGGTCATTGGGTGAGCTCCACCACAGTGAGCTAGGAGAAGCTCGACTTCGCAAGGTTGGGATCACCACAAATTTGTTTGCCTCACACAAGTATATAAGGGCAGTGAAAAAGTAACGATGGTAGATCGCAATAGGTTGTGGATGGATGGGGTGCTCAGCCACAACCTGATAAGAAGTCTAAGAATGCTACCTTAGAAAAGAGATGAGTCAGGTAGAAGCAAGCAAAGTCTAGTGGAAGTTGCAAATGGAAGAGGTCGGTGAGATGCGAAAGTTGTTTTTGTTTGTTTGATGGAACACATAAGGCATGGGAAGGTTCGTCAGACATAAAACAAATTGGTGTGTTGGATGGAAAAGGAAAGAAAATGCATTTGTTTTGTTTTGTTGACATGATCATCAATGACAAGTCAGTTCAAGCACTTGTTGACACAGGTGCTTCACATAAGTTTTTGTGGGTAGAGTTGGCTAAGGAGATCAGTCTCAAAGTCACAACAAGTAAAACTGAAGTGAAAGTGGTGAATTCTAAGGAAAAGAAGGCAACAAGAGTTTCCTCATTGGTCCATGTGGAGTTCGACGAATGGAGAGGACGTGCAAACTTTACGATGTTGTCGATGGATGATTTTGAAGTCATCTTGGGGAAAGATTTCCTTTGAAGGAACAAGGTTGTCCTAGTGCCATGGATATACAAGTTGGTTATAGTGAGTGAATGCAAGACGTGGGTTGTTCACACAACCACACAGAAGCCTAAGGGTGGAGTGCAAATTGTCTCTACATTGAACATGAAGAGAGAAACAAGATGATCTAGTTCGTAGATTTATGTTTTGGTCATTGGGGAGATTAAGGAAGATGATGGAGTGGGGACACCTATTCCACCAGAACTCTCCAAACTATTGGATAAGTTTGGGGATCATATGATGGATGCGTTTCTTAAGAAACTCCCACTAAGGCATGTTTTTGACCACTGAATTGAGCTAGAGACAGGGCTGCAACCACTCGCTAGATCTCCCTATCGATTGTCCGGACCAGAGTTGGAAGAATTGAAGAAACAGTTAATAGAGTTGATTGATGTAGGCTTCATTCGACCTTCCAGGTCCCCATATGGTTCCCTGATCCTCTTTCAAACGAAGAAGGATAGGACGAAACTAACGATGTGCCTTCACTACAGGGAATTGAACAAGCAAACTATGAAGAATATATATTCGTTTCCACTAGCTGCGGACTGTTTTGACAAGCTAGCCAAAACCAAGGTGTTTTCAAAATTGGACTTGAGACATGGTTATTATCAGGTTCGAATAGCGAAGGGATACAAACATAAGACAATGATGGTGGCATGATACATAAGCTTTGAGTTCTTGGTGATTTCATTTGGTCCGTACAATTCCCTAGCCACTTTCTTCACATTGATGAATGATATGCTCAGGTGATTATGGGATGGGTTTGTGGTGGTGTACTTGGACAATATTGTTGTGTTCAAAAAGAGTATGGAGGACCACACAAAAAATTTGGAGTAAGTCTTTGAGGCGTTGCGAAAGCATCAAATGTTCTTGAAGAAATACAAGTGCATTTTTTGACAGATCGAAATACCCTTTCTTGGCCACTGAGTGGGACAAGGACGCATTCGCATGGACACAACGAATATTGTTGTGATTACATATTGATAGGAGTCACGCATCGTGCATGATGTGAGGGTTTCCTTGGACTAGACAACTACTATTGAATATTCGTAGAAGGATATTATAAGATCGTTGCGCCATTAGTAGATTTTCTCAAGAAAGAAAGAACTTGAAATTGGACAGAAAAGAGAAAGGATGCATTCACAAATTTGAAATGTGGAATTGTCTTTGTACTAGTGTTGAAAATGTCAGACTTTGAGCAATAGTTTGAAGTGCATACTAATGCCTCAAACTTTTCCATAGGAGGAGTTTTTATGCAGGATGGTCACCCCATGGATTTCGAGAGAAGGAAGCTACATGATCGCAAACAAAGGTATCAGTTCCATGAGAAGGAAATGATTGTTGTTGTGCACTGTCTACAAGTATGGAGGCACTACTTGTTGGGAAGGCCCTTCGTGGTCAAGAAAAATAATGTAGCGATGACTTACTTTGCAACAAAACCCAAGTTGTCCCCGAAGAAAGCATTTTGGCAGGACTTCTTGGCCAAATTTGACATGACCATCGAGTATAGGCCCAAAAAACTCAATGTTGTTGTTGATGCCTTAAATAGGAAGTCTTAGCTAGATGCACTTGAGGAAGACAAATCACCTACTATTATGGATGGGAGATAGATTCATGTGTTGGTAGAGTTGCAAGAAAATATTAAGGAAGGACTACAGGTTGATCCAACAACAAAGAGAATTATGAACTAGGTAGAGGAGGGGAAGATGAGAATATTCTTTCTTCATGGTGGGCTCTTGTACTTTGGTGGGCACCTCTAGGAAGAAAAACTCAACGTTGTTGTCGATTCCTTGAGTAGGAAGGCTCAAATAGCTTCACATGAGGAAGATGAATCACCTACTACAAAGGATGGGAGATAGATTCATGTGTTGGTAGAGTTGCGAGAAAAAATTAAGGAAGGACTACAGGTTGATCCAACAACAAAGACCATTATGACGGATGTAGAGGAGGGGAAGACGAGAAGATTATTTCTTCATGATGGGATCTTGTACTTTGGTGGGTGCCTCTACATTCCTAATTCAAGTCATCACTGCAAGGATCTCTAGAAGGAATGTCATGACTCGCCCTAGGTTGGCCACCTAGGAAAGTAGAGAACACTGGCATTGTTGGAGAGAGGGTACTTCTGGGAGTGTATGAAGCGAGACGTATAATACTATGTCCATACTTGTCGTTTTTTTCAACAAGACAAGGATGACACTAGGATGCAATAAGGTCTATTGCAACCTCTGTCGATTCCAAAAAATTCATGGTAATGTGTTTCGATGGACTTCATCACCCAGCTTCTGACAATGCAAGGTTATAATGGGATCATGGTCGTGGTTGATCATTTTTTTAAGTATGTAGTTTTAATCAAATGAAGACAACTCGTAGGGAAGAAGAGGTGGCACAAATTGTTTTCAAACATGTAGTGAAGTGTTGGGGTCTTTCGTTGAACATCATTTCGGAAAGGGACACAAGGTTCACCAAGAAGTTTTGGACAAAACTGTTTAAACTTGTTGCAAAGAAGTTGTTGATAAGATCCAACCTCCATTTGTAGATAGATAGACACATAGAATGAATCAATGGAAATTTGGAGGACTACTTGTGGAACTATGTGAGGATGAATCAGACGAATTGGCCATATTTGTAGGATCCAACACAGATGAGTTATAACTTGCAGAAGAGTTCCGTAATGGACTAGAGTCCATTCGAATTGACGAATGGATAGCAAAACATCACTCCACACATGGTGATACAAGGCTACTATAGGATGAACCCATTAGCCTTAGGCTTTATGACAGGTTGGGAGGATCAGTTGGAGTTGGCTCGTATAAATTTGACGGGTGTGAAAGAGAGGATGACACATTGGGTAGATCAAGAAAGACTGGATGTGGAACTCAACATAGGAGATAAGGTCTCTAAGCAGGAACCAATTCATGCCACCAACCATGATGGCCCCATCACTAGTATGGAGGTTTGAAGGTCCCTTCAATATACTTGAGAAGATTGGAGAAGTCACTTACAAGTTAGAGCTCCCATTTCACATGAGATCCCATCATCATGTTTTCACTTTAGTTAGTTGAAACCATGATAAATCAATGCAGATGACCCGACCCATATAGATTCGAGCCCACTCGCAGTCCAGTGATGATTGTCGATCAACCAAAGATGGAGGTTGATGAGATCTTGGCATACATGATGATAGGAATTGGCAAGAATCGTGGAGGATCCGAGGAAGATGTTTGTTGGGAAAGAGAAGAGGCACTATGGAGATGGAAGCACAAGATCTATGGGTTATGGGTGAAGCTCAAGGGATTTTTGACACCTGGATTGTCGAGGTCGACAATGACTTGGGGCCGGGGAGGGTGTAAAACCTCTTGAAAGATAGGTAAGTGTGCACCCAAAACTCGTGCGCTCAACCGCAACGAAGAGACTGAACAAATGGGAAAGGAGGCACCCGATCCACCCAAGAGATGAAGTGAACTTATAGAGGTTCGCTCGGTCACCTTAGGCACGTGTTTTTCTAAGGAGAGCACACAAATATCAATTGCACCGAATGCCAAGCCAAGAGATGGGTCGATGAACGGATGTGAAGGGACTTGGGCACCCAAAATAAAAAATGAAGAACTTGGCTAACAACGCGTTGGGTGAGTTGGCCAACTCGACCAAGGGACGCATGCCCATCGGTAAGGTTGGCTTGACAAAAAAGAAAGGTTTTGTCTCATCATGGTGAAGGCGCTAGTTGGGCGCTGATATAAGCCAAAGGATGAGATTCATTTCAACACATCAAGTCAAATGAGAAGAACAAGTCTGAACCGAGAAAAGGGGGAAGGCGAGCAAGCCAGTGAACCACATGCACCAAGAAGATGAAGCACGAAGGGGACAAAGTCTCTGGGTCTTTTAGTTGGGGTGACGAAAGAAGAGTGCCCAAGGATAACTCGTCGAGCTAGAGTTGTTTGGTTGTTGCAACAGGTTCTTTGTAAGTGATCAAGGCTCCTTGTAAACTCTTTCTTTGTGTGGCACGAGTTTAGCTTGACACATTGTTGTTTATGTTTATCAATACTTTGGGTCTTAGGCCGGTTTGGTCGCCTTCACATATCTTTTATTTGTACTTGTGTATGGATGTTGTTCTTTACACTTGTGTTAACTAAGTAAATGAAACACACACATAATGAAAGTAAGAAACACATACTAAGTGAAGGCATAGCCCAGGTCAAGTACTTCGGTTTGGCCTTGCTACTGAATGAAAGGAGCACGTGCCACACGTCATTGAGGATGTTTGGCATATGCAACCCAACCAAGGTCCCCAATCCCTTGAAAACCACCCTACTAGAGATAAGAAATCTGAAGAGATTATTATTATGTGGTCAATGTGGGTGAGGGTGCTTTCCAACTCTCTAGTAGACAAGTTGACGGCATGGATGGAGTCCCTGAGTTCATCTTTCATGTTGGAGGATGACTTGGAAATCTTGTTCATGATGTATCTTTCAAATAAATTTTTGAGGTTTCCAAGTGTAATATCCACCCCGTTCAACTCATGCAAGAGGGGATTGAATGATGATGAACTCTTTCTTTGCATTTCCATAGCTTCCTTTAACTTATGTTGCATCATGTTGGTCATGTTGTTGATCTCGATGAGAGAAGGAAGAGTGCTAGGATTGGTCCTATTCTTCTTTTTAAGAAAGACTGCACCTGACATAAAGGAACGACATGGTGTGTTAAAGGAGAGAGCAACCACAATTGCAGTGCAAGAAAATATGGTAATGGCCTTCACTTCCTTGATGGCTTCTTCAACTCCTGATCCGCCCATTGATGTTACCGTTGTTGTTTTTGGGTGAAGGCTATTGACCATTTGCTTCAAAGTAGACATGCATTTTCTAACGTGGCCTCCATGTCCTTGTTCTTCCTTAATTCATCCATGCAATTGACAAGGGAGTTTTTTTCTTTCACCACTTGATTATTCATCATAAGATCATGGATTAATGCACTGGGAATCATATGATCATGGATTAATGCACTGGGAATCTGGGCATGCGCATGAAGTAAGCCATGGAGGGCTATCTGTACTCCCATGTTCTGCTTCTTCATTTCTGACATGCTCTCTCTCTCAACACATTGCACACATCAAGCAGATTGACCCGGTTCTCCATACGTTGGCTCAACAATTTGTCATCTTTATTAGTCTGTCTGCACATGCGGCTACAAATCCTTCATAGTGGAATAGATAAACAACACCATGTTTGGCGCTTTTCCAAGCCAAACTGCGGAAAAATTGTATGACTCTGGTTGTTGTTGTTGCATGAGTATTTGCACCTTATGAAAATTAGCTAGGATAAGGTGCACTCTGGAGACTGGCATGATCCTTGATACAACTAAGCGAAACATCTAAGTGGTATATTGATACAACTCAATTTCACACATCTGTCCAGATCAGGGAGCACGAGGATAGACCAAAGCTTGGTTGACGGAAAGAATAGCAGAGAGGAAATGTGATAACACTAATTTAATTTAAGCCACATGTTTGTGTTCCTTGTCGACGTAGCGTGTGTCTCCCTACCCAGCCAAGCCAAGCGAAGACAAGCATTTTATGTTGGAAAGTGACAACTAATTGACCTAAATTGGTCTACTTGGTTCACGGTGGTTTCTCCAACAAGATATTGTTGAAACTACTCAGTAAATAGAGGGCACTATTAATTGTATTCAGTTTTGTATCACTGGAGGAGTTGTATAAATATCAATGCCTTAGAGGCATTTGATGAGTAAGGGCTTAGAGCCCTCTCCTTGGTTGCCCGATTTCCTTACGCTGGATTTAATCTCCTGGTTCCTGATAATAGAAATACTTTTCCATTGTCCCATGGATGTTTCCCTCTGGACTTAGAGGGTTTTACCACGTAAATATTTTGTCTATTGTGTGATTAAATCTGTTGTGCATCTGTTTGTTTCTGTTGCGTGTTAGATCTCGGTGGGCTTATATCCCAACAAGTGGTATCAGAGCTTGGGTTGGAAATCTGTGTGTTAGATCTCGGTGGGCTTATATCCCAACAAGTGGTATCAGAGCTTGGGTTGGAAATCTGTGTGGAGGAATTCCACTCGTGTGGATTTGTGACTGTGTAAAGCCTGGTGGGGTGAGCATGGAGCTGAAAGAGTTACCAGACCAACGCACCTGCCGAGAAGAAGAAAGTGCACTGGAACATTCTGCGTTGAAGAAAGGTCCCGAATTTCCCGACTAGAGTAGACAGTTGATTGAACAAGATTCTTGTTGATAAATAAATCGCTAAGAGGGCATGCTATGCGTGAGATTGCCGCGGGAAACCATCGTGTGAGTCACCCGGCGAATGAACCATTGTTCTGGTGAGTTGTTTATCATTTGTTGCCAAGTGAGGAGTTGTCTGTGTGTTAATCACATATCTAGAGCTACAACTTCTTTAAATTGTTGGTGTTAAATAATTGTCGAAGACTGGCAATAGAAGGTGCTAATACCTCTATGCTCGAGTCGTGAATTACTGAAAGAGTTATTGTTGCCAATCTCGCGAGGAAGGATGATTTTGGTTGATTAATTGAGTCTTGGATCAATAAAACTACGGATGTGTGGAATCGAGGCGCAGTTTGCAGACTGGGGCATACCAGATCTATCGACATTTCGAGGTCATAATCAATCTCTGCCTTGGTATCAAATCAATGTTTCTGATATGAACCCACGCCCTCAATAGCTAAGATCAATGTTGTTGATTTGGTCGATAGCTGGAATAATTGCAGGTACAGGAAGAGGCTTGGAAGTGAAAGTTCACACTGACTGAGTTGTTGGTGGTGAATTGTGGGGTTCTGTTGGAATCCCTGACACAATCTCCTATGAAGGTCCCCGCGCTACTCTTAATGCAAGATCAAAACTCTCTGTTGAAAGTTGAAAGTGTGGGATTGGAGGTAAGAGGTGCACCCAGATCAATGCAAATCGCTATCGGATGAGCCACCATTGGTTTGTTGTGTGGATCCTTACGTGTGTTGGATAAGAGGCGCCTTCATGAAGGAATTGTTGTGTTGTTGCCTATGTGTATATTTGTGGAGGATGTTGCCTTGACTGCTGCATGTGGAAAGAAGACTGTGATTTGTCTTATTGGACAATAGTTAAGTGTGGATCACAACCAGATAAAAAGGTTTTTGTGAAAGGATCATCCTTTGTGTGAGAGGAGTTGCTCATCTTCCTCAAAGCTGTGTTGAGCATCCGTCTCGGGGCGATTTCTATGAAAGAGGGTGAGAGTATGCTCTGTTGTTTGAGACATTGTTTCTGGTGAAACAACCTGCCTGATGCACTGCAAGTGTGACAGAGCATCACTGCAAGTGTGACAGAGCCGCGAGTGCAAGAGGAAGCCATTGCATGAATGAGCGAGAGTTGCAAGGGTGAGTTTCTACTTCATTTCCAGAGAAACGATAACATGTTATCATCGTTGTCTGAAGATTTTGGGAGGGTGTTATCAGTGCATCTCACGGCTATGTGGGTGGCATGATAGCCGTCAGTTTATGTATTATCATAGTCTGCAAGGAGGGATGAAAACCAGTGACCAGTCATTGATCACATTTTATTTTGGTATGCTACGAGTGGAAATTCGTAGTGGATCACTTATATTGTGTGCTACAGGTAGATGCAACAAAGGTAAAGGCATATCGTATTTTCAAAATCTTTTGAAAGCACAAGATATATTTTATTAAAGAATATCTTTTAATAGTGAGGTGACGGTTCTGGATCTGTGGGAGGACGGTCATGAATGTTACCTCAACCATACCCGACTAAGTTGGGAGGGGCATGGTGACAAAAGTGATGGTGGAGTCATTGTATGAGGAGAAGGTGTACATGGTCTCTCTATTTTACTATGAATTGGCCAAATCTGGAGGAAGCATTGGCGGAGCCGATTGGAGGCCACAAACAAAGATCTATCAGCCTTGAGGGAGCGATTGGGAGCGACCTATTTGATTTGAATCATGATCTCCGGTCGAAATGATATGTTGGGTGCCAGAACATGCCCTATTATGGAATTGTGGCACCACTCCCTGTTGCCATTGACGGAGTCAGAGCTTGTAATCTTGATGCGCCTCAGGTTTCAAAGTATTATGTGAATGTTCATTCCAATCATGAGTACCGACAATAATTTTACAGTTGAGAAGGAGCGTAGTTACATGGTTCATGGAGGTAAGGGAGTTTCAACAGTGTTTCTCTACTGGATGGTGCTAACCTGTGCAACTAATGTAGTTGTCTGATCGTTGCGCCTTGATTCACTCATTTCAAAGTGTAATTTTAGTTGTCGTACTTAAGGACGTATTAGTTCTTATCTTTGACTCTTTGCATGTTATGCATACAAGGCCCCCCTGTCCGATTCTTTTCTTCGATCCACATGAGGTGCTTGGGTGTGTATGCTGGATGAACAGTCAGAATGCACCAGCATGGAGTGTTGGCATCTATGCAACCCAACCGTTCTGAGCCTAGCTTGAAGCCTTATCTATTAAACCTGTGTATCCTATGTGTGATTGCTATTATGTGTTTGAGTTCATGTTTTCGCCAACAACAACTAGCCCACAATAGATAATATAGAACGAACCAAACCTTCATTTGTTCCCATGCATCCATTGATACATTGTGGTTTAGGACCTTTGGACGTTATGAGTTTGTGGAGTTCGTGAATCGTAATATGCTTGCAATGAGTGGATGGACTTGTGGTCATTTTCCTATGTTTACAGCTGGATGTGACTACTTGTGGTGAGGCTGCAATCCATTGCTAGGGAAGGTGCAATGAAGCGAAACTTTGGTCTTCAAGCTGGCTTGTTGTTACAGGTTGGAGGCAGCGTGGTAATCACATGGATAGAATGTTGGCAGTTCAATGGGTCTACCTGTTATCTTTTGTAGCATGTTGCTTTGGTGACGATTATGGAGGCCATTGAAGAGATGAATTCGTTGGAGGACGAGACTGGTCGAGTGGTGGACAATGTCAAGAAGCAGCCCGAGGAAGAAGCGGAGGTCTTTGTGTTCTAGGAAGCAACAATAATAGTTAAGTTAAAGGATGAACCTTTTTTTTTTCTATGGAGTTGTAAGCAATTATATGTAAATGGGCATATGTTTATAAGACCTAGAAAGGCATGCGTACCCTTGGCTAATCACCGGTAAAGTCTAGATGTCGGCCTAGGTGATAGGAGGGTATTTTTCTCATGAGATTACATGTAATTGATCATATTTAAAGGCTTGGTGAAACTCCATTGTAAATGGGCCTGGAGGTAAGCGACGAATGCTTACTTCGCTGACCTGGCCAGATTTGGTCAAGTGAATGTTCATGTTAAGGTTAAACTAGGACTCCATTGAAATTTGCCTAGAGGTGAGCTTGTGTCAAGCTCACTTGGCTAGCTTCGTCTGTTTTTTGGTGAAGGTCTTGAATACAAAGTTCGAGGTGGAGCACTGAAGGTGCTCAAGATCGCGATAGGAGAGTTGTTTGCAAAGCTCAAGTAATTATTGTATGGCCTGAAACTCGAGCATGCAAGTTTGTACAAGATATTGAATCCTTCATGGTGAGCCAAGTTTTACAAGAAGTGATTGTAACCATTGTGTTTATGGCACTCACTATCTTGGTGTTTAGATTGTTGACAGTATGCTTATAATAAGCAGTAGCATGGCTAAGATCAACAAGTTGGCTCAGTTGACTTGGATGTTAGAGATGAAGGATCTCGGAGCAGCAAAACAATCTTGAGCATAGAAATACACAGAGACGGGATTGATTGTAAGTTTTGGGTTATCACAACTTGAGTACATGGTAACGATACTCAGGAAATTCGGTATGAATGATGTGAAACTGGTAAAATATTTTTTGGTTTTCCATTATAAGTTTTCTTTAGGTTTGTGTCCAAGTGATGAAGAAGAAAAGGGTTATATGTCTCGTGTATGGTATGCTAGTAGAAAGATTGATGATTGTGATGGAAGGATGAGATATTTCACGTGCAGTTGGTGTTGTCAGTTGTCACATGACAAATTCAAGTGGAGCAGTGAAATGGGTGCTTCCGTTTTGGAAGCACTAGTATTACCTATCTTTAGCTTGCAAGAAGGTGATGAATAGACAATGGCATGGCATCAAGTAAATTGTTGTCAAGGTGGAGATTGTTGGAAAGTGACAACTAATTAACCTGAATTGGTCTAGTTAGTTCACAGTGGTTTTTCCAACAAGATATTGTTGAAACTATTCAGCAAATATAGGGGCAGTATTAATTGTATTCAGTTTTGTATAACTAAAGGAGTTGTATAAATATCAATGCCTTAGAGGCATTTGATGAGTAAAGGCTTAGAGCCCTCTCCTGAGCTGCCCGATTTCCTAGCGCTGGATGTAATCTCCTTATTCCTGATAATATAAAGACTTTGCCATTGTCCCATAGATGTTTCCCTCTAGAGTTAGAGGGTTTTACCACGTAAATCTTTTGTCTACTATGTGATTGAATGAATCTACTGTGTATGTGTTTGTTTCTGCTATATGTTAAATCTCGATGGGCTTATAGCGCAACATTTTATATATAAAGTCAAGCTTAATCCACCCGTGTGTGCTCCTTGTCTACGGATCTTGTGTCTCCCTGCCCGACAACATGCCCAGCCAAGCCAAGCGGAGACAGGCATTTTATAAAGAGAAGGCCTCACTTTCTCAGTCTATTGCTTCCACTGACATGAAGCATCAAATAAGATTAGAGTTAGATTTAAGAAGCACTTAATGTCTTGCAAATGCACATGGAGGGCACGACAGCTAAGTCACGTTGTTTCATTTATGATATCCCAGATCAATAAATGCTTGGCCATGTGCATCACTCAACGCAACTTGACATTATCTGGTTGGCCACTCGACAAGCTAACGAAAAGGAAAAGGAAAGAAAGTAATTGGTTGGCACAAGATTACTAGGGGCACGATGATTCCGCAAAAACGCCAACCTTTTAGTAGGTGTAAGGATGGTGGCTCACAAACATCTCTTTCCAATCATCTTATGGAAGTCCGAAAACCCAAATTCATTCAAGGTTTTCTTAGTTCTTTATTGAGCATGCTTTCCAATTTGGGTTGTTAGTAATTTCAAAAAACGTTATATGGTAATTTTGTTGTCTTTTTACTAAGTTCTCTCATATGGTTTTATTTCCTTCACCTTGTTGTTTACCTTACTCCTCTTCTGCACATTTAAATACCCCACTTTCTTCCATGTTGGGTTAATTTTGTTATTTTTTTACTAAGTTTTTATGTTGTCTTCTTTACATTTAAGTAATTTAATTTTGTTGTCTTTTTACTAAGTTTTTTTTATGTGGTTTTATTTCTTTCACCTTGTTGTTTACCTTATTCTTCTTTTTCACATTTTACATGGTGTTTGTTTTATGTTTCATTTAAGTACTCTCATTGTCTTCCATGTTGGGTTACGATTATGGGTTTTATTTTGTTTTATATTTGAGTGAGAATTGAATGAATGTCAATGTTCTATGGTGTCAACATAGAGCTTGTCTACTTCAATGAATACTTAGGAAGATTTATGAATTTGTTGTTTTCCAAATGTCCAAATTATTTATGAGAAATAAATTATAATTTTGTTGGGTTTTTATAGATTTTCATTAAAGACACTAAACATCCATCTCCACCTAGATTGGACAAGCCACTCCATACCTATGTATCCCCTGTCATGTCAAATATTCATGTGAATTTGTTGTTTTTTTTCCAAATGTTCAAATTATTTATGAAAATAAATTATAATTTTGTTATGTTTTTATAGGTTTCCATTAAAGAGATTAAACATCCATCTCCACCTAGAATGGACAAGCCACTCCATACCTATGTATCCAGTGTCATGTCAAATATTCTTTGAATGTGAAATTTGTTATCTCATTTTATCTAATTCTCATGTTTCTAGATACTAATTTGACATACTAGAAATGTGTATGCAAGCCCCATCATTCTTATTAAATTTACCACAATGGCCTTTGCTTGAACATCTTACACCCATGTCATTCATTCCATAGTACAATATGGGTTAGGTCCTTGGCCACCTTCCTGTGTCTAGGGCACTAGTAGCCATTCTTTTGTGGAGCTTGCAAAGAAATTCCAAAGCTATGTGGAGTCAAATTTATTAATTTCCTTGATTAATTTTATTTAACTAAAGAGATTTTGTAAATTTTCCATTAAATTATCATTTTTCTGTTTTTAAATATAAATATTTTTAATAATAATTTATTCATTTAAAATATATATTTAATAACAATAAAATTTGATAAAAATTTAAACTTGTGACTTCTGAGAAGAAACCACATGTTCTTAACACTTCATTACACTTCATCCTAGTAGATATTTTGATGAATTTCTCTACTCAACCACATGAGAAATATCAATTATTGATTGCTGAATAGTTCTCTAAACTATTACCACACATATAATGATTAAATTATTAGTCCCTTCGTTTTCCTTTGACTTTATATTAATTTTCTTTTGACTTTTATATTAATAAGCAAAGTATAATGTTTAACATTATATATATATTAATATTATATAAAAACTTGTTTTCTAAAATTTTATTGGTCAATATATTGTAAGTGTTATTGTAGGCTTCACTTAGTTCAATGTTTTGAATTAATTGTAACATTGAACTAATTATACAATTAATGTAATTTGACTATTTTGGCAGAAGGACAATCTTCTATCCTTCTATTTATTTGGAAAATATAAAATTTAAAGTACTTTAGGTCACCAGCTAAGCTATCTTTGCAATACCGTTCGTTCTTTCTTTCTCCCTCTATTGACTAGGTCCAATCAAAGGTACGATGGCTATGGAAGCATCCGACATACGTAGACACATACAACTTTTTATGCAAGGATCCATATAAGAACATGAACCAAATTTCGAACTTGTTAAAATTATATATATAATTAAAGCGTTTATAACTTAGTTTATATAAGAACAATATAAACTTTGTTATAAGTGCTATCAATTAGTTTGTATAAATTAATTATATCTATCCAGAATGTTATTTGGTTGTCTTTTTATTAAGAATTTAAGGAATTTGATTTAATTTATACCATTTAGATTTTTCACTCTTTATTATTATTATTATTAAAAACAAACTTTGATATTTGTGTGAAAGGGATTAGATCAAAAATAAAAAATGAATATGTACATAAT
>SNQJ01S0025451.1:45925-80334 GCA_010110895.2 Picea sitchensis
ATTATGGATATATAAATAAACCAATTTCAATTTGTATTTTTGAATAAGAGGGTTGTGTGTTTTTATAACTTGCAATGTAAATTGACAGAATTTAATTGTTATCAAAACATTTAACATCATATTATGTAATTGTAAATACATAAAATTATTGAACCTCTTCATGGAATCATAATTTTGATATGATAAATTGATGAGAAATGGTGAGCCTTTTAGACAAGTTGTCAATGGTTAAATCTAAATTCAATTAATGTCATTTGAGAATTAAAATTACAGAAAATATTTATGTGTGCAACCTTAAACAAAGTGGGAAAAGATAATTGCACAACCTTGTGCAATTGACAAACCTCCTTAGCAGATATTAAAAATTTACTAAGCTTTACTTTACATTGAACAATTTACCTTCTTGCATATTTTTACAAAGCTTTATCTTAAAAGTTTTTAGTCTAAACACTTTACATTGCTTCCCACATATGCTAACCTTCCCATTGAACATTTCACTTGTTTACTTGTAGAATATGCTAACCTCCCCATTGAACATTTCACTTACTTAATAAGCTTTACTTCACATTGAATACTTTGCATTTTTGCTTGTTTTTAGCAAAGTCTTATGCTAAATGTTTTTGAGTGAACAATACTAAATGTTTTTATTTGTTTTTTCTTTGTTCTTGTCATTGTCTTATTGCATAAACATTAATGTTATTCTTTGTTATTATATATATTATTTAATTATTATCTTTTGATAAGAATTATTTATTAATTGTGTATTTAGTTATATTAAATTTTATTGTTCAACATATATTTCTCAACTAATTCTACAGAAAAAATAGTCTTAATAAAAATATTAAATAAAATTATTATTGTAGAAAGTGAGTCAATTAATATAGGTACACACTGATAATCACCAAAAATTCAAGCATCCACCCAGACAGAAAGAAACGGAAATTCCAACCATAGTAATAGCCTGTATATGTACAACCAGCCTGTATATATCCAGTATAAGAAAATCACTTGACTTAAATTTCAAGCATCCACCCAGACAGAAAGAAACGGAAATTCTAACCATAGTAATAGCCTGTATATGTACAACCAGCCTGTATATATCCAGTATAAGAAAATCACTTGACTTAAATTTGATTTCATATGTATATATCCAGTAAAATCATTGATTTAGACAGTGGATCAATTAATTAGCTGCCCCTTAATAATGACAACAAATTCAAGCATATGAAAGAAACATAAATTTCAAACATCACTTGATTTCGAATTGAGATCTGTATGTATGTATAAATGTATATCTTACAGTCATATGTATGCGCGTAAAAGGAAGTCATGTCAACTCACGAAGGAATGTGAGGAATGTACTCCTCAGTCATATGTATGCGCGTAAAAGGAAGTCATGTCGACTCACGAAGGAATGTGAGGAATGTACTCCTCTGCCAAATTGTTAAAAATGTCAATTTGGTAGGGAAATAGGCGGGAGGCCCTGCGGACGTGATGATGCGCGAGTATTGGAGATAGAGGTAACTGCATCTGATCATGAAGAGAGAGTACTGAGACTGTTCAAGAGTGCCACCCTGCTAGAGATAAGAAATCTGAAGAGATCATTGATTCTGTTCTCGATGTGTGTGAGAGCGCTTTCCAACTCTATGGCGGACATGTCGACGGCAAGGATCGACTCCTTGAGTTCGTCTTGCATGTTGGAAGACGACTTGGACGTCTTGTTCATGATGTATTTGTCCAGTGTATTGTTGAGGTTTCCAAGTGTAATATCCACCCTCTTCAACTCATGCAAGAGGAGCTTGAATGATGATGAACTCTTTCTCTGCATCTTCATAGCTTCTTTTAACTTCTGTTGCATCATGCTGGTCATGCTGTTGATGTCAATGAGAGGAGGAAGAGTGCTAGGACTGATTATATTCTGCTTTTTAAGAAAGCCTGCACTTGCCATAAAGGACCGGCATGGCGTGTTGAAGGAAAGAGTAGCCACAAGTGCAGTGCAGACAAATATGGTAATGGCCTTCGCTTCCTTGATGGCTTCCTCAACTCCTGATCCGCCCTTTGATGTTACCGTTGCTGTTGTTGGGTAAAGGCTATCGGCCATTCGCTTCAAAGTAGTCATGCATTTTGCTAACTTGGACTCCATGTCCTTGTTCTTCCTTAATTCATCCATGCAATTGCCAAGCGAGACTTTTGCTTTAACCACGTGATTATTCATCATGTGATCATGGCTTAATGCACTGGGAACGGGATTCTGGGCATGGGATTGAAGTAAGCCATGGAGGGCTATCTGTACTCTCATGTTGTGCTTCTTTATTTCTGACATGCTCTCTCTCAACACATTGCAAACATCAAGCAGATTGACCAGGTCCTCCATATGTCGGCTCAACCATTTTCCGTCTTTGTTATTGTCTATCTGCATGTGCGGGTACAAATCCTTCACATGGGAATAGCTAAACAGCACGACATCCAGCGTTTGTCCAAGCCAAGCTGCGGAATTGTATGACTCTGGCTGCTGTTGTTGATACATGAGTATCTCCACCTTAGCTCGAAGTTGGTTCTGAAAATCAGCCAGGATCGGGTGTGCTCTGGAGACCGGCATGCTCCTTGACCTCTTATGCTTGCCGTGACTATGAACAGCAGCAGGCACCAATGAGTGCAGAGCCGCGGCAAGAGAAATGAGAGCAGAACTCATGATTGCGATCAATGCTCAATCGCTTAATTTCCTCCGTCTCAGGATCAGGATCTGCTTATCTCTCTATGTAACTGGGCTTGTAGTTTCTTGCCTCTCGGAACATCTAAGGGGTATATTAATACAACTCAATTTCACAGATCCGTCGAGATCAGGGAGCACGAGGATAGCTACCAAAGCATGGTCGACAGAAAGAATAGCGGAGAAGAAATGTGATGACACTAATTTAATTTAAGCCAGCCGTGTGTGTTCCTTGTCTATGGAGCGTGTGTCTCCCGGCCCGGCAACATGCCCAGCCAAGCCAAGCGGAGACGGGCATTTTATATATGATGTCAGGGCATCGTCAGTCTATTGCTTCCACAGGCAAGCAGAATCAAATAAGATTAGAATCAGAGTTAAGCAGCACTATATGTCTTTGCACATGGAGGCACGGCAGCTAATTCAGGTTGTTTTATTTTTATGCGGAAAGGTGTACACCTATTGATAATGGGCAGATTTAATAGGGGTTTAGTGTTTAATAAGTTTTTTATGGACAAGATTAAATATGGCTGAAATATTCTTAGTAGTCACACAAAATAAATGGCTGTGATTTCAATCATTCACTTCCTAGCTATTATAAAGACATCCGTTTATGTGTTTACTTTTTTACATTTACTTAATCATATTTAAAAAATATTTTGATAGCTAACTGATTGCCACTTAAGTGATTAACAATTAAAATATTAACACCATATAAATGAATGAAGCTCAACTGTTTATTTGTTAATCAATAATAAAATTTAATATATTATTTTAAAGATTCTTTTCATCTTATCAGCCTTTCAACGTTGATTAACCACAATTATGTAACTATACTAATTTATATCCCCACTCTATAAATAATTGCTTGGCAATGTACATCACCCAAAGCGACTCAACATTATGTGGTTGTCGACAAGGTAAGGAAAAGGAGACGAAGTAGCTGGTTGGTCGCTCAGCAACGAAAGAATAATAATTTGCTTCTAAACCTCTCTTGTCACCGCTGTTACCCGTAAAGAGCGCGCAAATAAATGCGATTGCCATCAAAGAAAGACTGCTCATCATTTTTATAAAGACTACTCAAAGATGGCAAAGACATGTAGTGTTGCTTAAATCTGACTCCAATCTTATTTGACGCTTTTTGTCTGTGGAAGCAACACACCATATATAAATTCCTGTCTCCGCTGGGCTGGGCTGTGCATGTTGCCGGGCAGAGATACACAATACATAGACAAGCAACACACGGGTTGCTTAAATTAATAATTAAATTTCCTCTCCGCTATTCTTTCTGTCGACCATGCTTGGGTAGCTATCCTCGTGCGGCAGAGACTAAGCATTAAGCACCATGCAGGAGCCCAATTATTGGAATCCTGCTCAATGTACCGTGCGGGTATCTCGTATGCCCATACATACTTCCATTCTATCAGGATGGCATGTGCCCATACTCCCATCCAGGATTGGAATATCAAAATCATAAAGCCCGTTAAATTTGACGGTTTTGAATATAATGATCCTTGTTCTATCCGTTTTAACGAAGATGGTTGACCGTTATATCAAATTAATCCGTTAAGCCAATTTGTCCGTCAAATTCCATCCTTGCTCCCATCCATTGATGGTCTTCAGAATGTGCATATCAAATTCCATCCCTGCTCTCATCCATTGATCGCCATCGCCATCAGAATGTGCATACATAAGATATGGATGGACTATCGTTTGAATTTTGAATTTATTAAAGGCACGTTCAGATTTGAATTTAAATCAAGATGAATTTTGAAAGTCCCACATAGGGCGCTTGATGAATGATACCCATAAGCTGCAGTTTGTTTCTTCATTTTGAGTTAGCCCGTAATGTATGGTATGAATTGGGTAAGCTCCCATACATTGTACCCAAAGTCTTCCAGGGCTAAAAATCGTAGTATTTGACATATATACAACATTATATAGCTTCGTTCAGCATCCTTCAGACAATGGTAACAGTGCTTTTTACAGTTCTAGTAACTGTGTTTGTTATGTTTAATTATATATTAATTGTATTAGGTTTTTGATGTTTCTGAGTGGGTTCGTGGGTTCGTTAATGCAGGGTTTGCAGAGGCGAGGAGAGCGTGTTGTGGGACGGGAGTCATTGAGACGGCTGTATTGTGCAACCCTAGGTCAATAGGAACATGTGCCAACGCTTCCCAATACGTGTTCTGGGAGAGTTTCTATCCCCACTCAGGCTGCCAATGAGTTGCTTTCCAATGCGTTCATTCTTCAAGGAATCTCTTTCATTTCTTAAATCAATCATGGCCTTTAAACCGAGTTCAGAAGAATTTTATTTTCGTTTAATAGCTGTTCTAAGTGTACCAGGGCTTAATTTTGCTGTTATGAAGCTAAGATGGCTCTCTGTCTGCATTTTTACCATTAAAACTCCACGCTGTTTTGCTTTCGTGATTTGAGAATGAAATGCGATTATGTATATTGGCTTGAAACTGTTATAAGGGTTAGCAATGGCAAGATAAATGAGTATTTAGAATTTTAGACTGAAATGGATTATGCATCTTGTCTTAAATTTTTGGAAAACTTGATTAATTGGTATTTATGTGGTTATTGAAAATTTTGGTTTAGGTATGAATTAATATGTTATTGAAATTTTTGGTTGAGATATAAGTATGTAATTTGGTTGGTGACAACCTCTGATGTGAGAAAAAAATAAGTCATTTGTAATTTTGAAATGGGGTATGCTATCTTTTAATCTTACTAGTTACACAGAAAGGTGTACACCTATTGACAATGGGCATAATTAATGATCTTTTAACTTTATTTAACCTTAAACCCTAATCTGATGGTTATGTATTGAAGATGCTGGCATATTCTTAGTCGTCCTCCAAAATCAATGGGTCAGATTTATTGTTCATAACTTTCTTGCATTTATCAAGACATCCACCGAAATGTTTCATATTACCACATACAGATTACGAATTACCACAAATGTTTTATAGCATGTGTTCTCAACCAACCTTTCGGCGTTGTAAAATATATGTAACTTAAATTATTTTTATAAATTAAATGCTATGTAGTTGAAATATTATAAATAATAATTAAATTAATATGAAATAAGTTGAATTAGGTTGCAATTTGAATATTAAAAATAGTAATTAAATTAATATGAAATAAGTTAAATTAGGTTGCAATTTGAAATTGACGAGAAGAACATTTCAATTTCATTTGGCATTTCAGCTTATTAAACTTCAAAGCAGATATTGCACAGCAGAATATTGGGATTGACAGAATATTATACTTTAAAGCATGATATGATAAGATACACTGCAATAATATGAGATTGACATACATTGAACAAGATTGCATTTTTAAATATTATTATACAATGCCATATGAAATAGACATACATTTAATAAGATTCCATCTTAAGATACATATTATACACTGCCCTATGACATAGACATACATTTAATAAGATTCCATTTTAGAATACGTATATTTAATAAGATTCTATCTTAGAATATTATAGTTTTAGGATTTTGGAGTTCTATACATTATCATATGAGATTGACATAGGGGTCCATTGTATGATATTATATTTGAAAGGATAAATTATATTTAGAATATTATATTTGAAAGTATTTGGGAAAACTATTATAATAATATAATATAATGGATAAGAGTTGAATATTACTTGTGGGAATTAAATTTGGGTGGGGAAGATAATAATTATTCATTCTCACCAGTAAAACTAAATGGATATTATACTTTTTTTGATGAGTTTGAATAATCCATTGAGAACTACCCTGGCCCTTAGGTATATTTTAATGTACTCAGTTGTGTTTATGAGTGTTTTTATTTTATTAAGTTGGAGGACATCGATTCATTTTATTTTATATTTTTTTAAGTAATGTAGTGAATTTTTCTTATCATTTTTTTAAGTTTATCAAGTTATATGGTAAAGGACATCAAGTCATTTTTTTTTAATAATTATTTTAGGACTAAAAAAATATTATTTGATATTTTTTTAGACGAACTTGAATACTTGATATTTTTAGGATACCGAGATATATGATAGAGTACATTGGGTTATATTATTTTAAAGTTTTTTTAATAATCCTTTTAATACAAAAGATATTGGTTGGTATGTTTTTGATTGATATTATTTTTAAGTTATACTGAAAGGTTATATTAATATTTAAAGATATTGGTTGGTATTAGGTTGATGTATTTAATACTTTACTTTATTTTTAGAATATTGGGTTATTTTTAAGAAGTTTTAATACTCTATTGAAAATATTATTATGTAATTTTTTTTGGTATTCTCAACAAGATGTTTTTTTTAAATGAGTTAATGGTTTATAAGGTTATATGATAAGTTTGAATAGTTTATATTGAATTATCTTAAAGAGAATAGGAGACATTGAAGTTATAAGATTTACATTTTTTGGGCGTTGTTTTCAACAGTTTTTTTTATGAATTAATAGTGTATAAGGTTATAGGATGGCGTTAATGAGATTCACATAGTTTATTTGGGGCATTCTCAACATGATATTATTTTTTTATGAGTTAATAGTATGTAAGGTTATATGATGAGTTTGAATAGCCTACACTGAATTATCTTACAACTAATAGAAGATATTGAGGTTAATGAGATTCACATAGTCCACTTAACCCACTTAATGTTTCAAGGGGTTATATTTCACTAATTTTTGAATAGTTTGAATATTTTGTTTAAGATATTGAATTGTTTCACATTAATTATTTATTACTTTGAATAGTCCACTTAAAATTCATTGAGTTATGTAATAGAGTGTATTCACTTTGATGAGAATGGGGATAGTCCACTTAAACACTAAAATAAGTTGGGTTTGATGAGCTTAGATGGTCCACTTAACACTAAGGGCATCCATTGACTAGTATCTACAAGAGTGGATAGTTGACTTAACATTAAGGACATTGAGACAATTATTTATCACTAATATTTGATGAGCTTAAATATTCCACTTACAATTTAAGAAGTGTGATCTAGAGATCAAGCTTATATAATTTATTGAACACTCTATACATCTAGTTATATTATATAAATGAAAAAAGTAGGTTTGAAGGATTAAAATTACTAAAATGGTTCATCACCCATCAACTTTGAAATTGCACTTGGTAACTTTCATTAGGTATGGTAGCTTAGTAGTTTATGCCCCATATGAGGCTTGATAATGTTCTTGAAAAACCACATACAATTGATTTATTCTCATCATTTTAGATAATGCTTACATCCTCTATCTTACTATATCTTTCTAGGTTCGAGTCATATTTTGATATTAATATTTAAGTTCAGTAGTTGCGTAAATTAGTCTTGTATCCTTTCTAATATGAATAACTTAATGTGGAACTGTGACCTCTAGAGCTACGCCCTCTAGAACTATGACCTCCAGAACTATGACCTCCAGAACTACGCCTTCTGGAACTATGACCTTTGGAACTATGACTTGTGGAACTGTGACCTATGGAACTATGACTTGTGGAACTATGACTTGTGGAACTATGACTTGTGGAACTGTGACCTGTGGAACTATGACCTGTGGAACTACACCCTCTGGAACTATGACCTCTGGAACTACGCCCTTTTGAACTATGACCTCTAGAACTATGACCTATGGAACTACACCCTCTGGAACTATGACCTTTGGAACTATGACCTTTGGAACTATGACCTGTGGAAATGTGACCTTTGGAACTACGCCCTCTGGAACTATGACCTCTTGAGCTACGCCCTCTTGAACTATGACCTCTGGAACTTTGACCTATGGAACTACGCCCTCCAGAACTATGACCTCTAGAACTATGACCTTTGGAACTATGCCATCTGGAACTATGACTTCTAGAACTATGACCTATGGAACTATGGCCAATGGAACTGTGACCTGTGGAACTATGACCTATGGAACTACGCCCTCTGGAACTATGACCTCTGGAGCTATGACCTGTGTAACTATGCCCTTTGGAACTATGACCTCTAGAACTACGCCCTCTGGAACTATGACCTCTAGAACTACCTATGGAACTATGACCTCTAGAACTACACCCTTTGGAACTATGACCTCTGGAACTACGCCCTCTGGAACTATGACCTGTGGAATGACCCAACGAACTATGACCCGTGGAACTACGACCTTTGGAACTATGCGCTCTGGAACTATGACATGTGGAACTACGCCCTCTTAAACTGTGACCTATGGAATGACCCCAAGAACTATGACACGTGGAACTACGACCTTTGGAACTACACCCTATGGAACTTTCACAACTATATAAGCTGGATCCTGAGAAGTTTTGGAGCCAAATTCTAAAACGCAATACTAAAGAAAATAATAGGATTCTTTTAAGAGACTGAAAGTCGTACCTTAAAAGTCTTTACGAGTTCCCTAATGCCATGGACACCATTCTTATTGTCCCTAAAAAGGAAGAAGTTAATTCTTTAGATGACATAGAGTTTGGGGTTAAGCAACATACAAATGGGAAAGCTAAGGACATTGAAGGCTACCAAGCTGATTTTTTTTAAATCAAAGGGACAATCCTTATCCCTCACATACACAAGCTCTTCAATTTAGCAGTCAAGCAGGGCTTCCCTAAACCCTGGACGCAAAGCCTCGTTGTTCCCATTTTTAAAAATGGGGATAGAAACATTCCCTCTAATTATAGGACCATTATGATTAGCCCGATTTTAGCCAAGATTTATGGAATTATTTTGGAAAATAAGATTATCCTTTGGCTAGAAAGTCATGGTAAAAGAGCTAAAGGCTTCCGTAAATCTCTCTTTCGTATATGCACATTTTGGCTTCCGTATATGCACATTTTGGCTTCCATAAATGCGCATTTACGAAAGTCAAAATGCGCATATACGGAAGGAAAAATGTGCATATACGGAAGAGAGCTTCCGTATATGCACATTTACCGAAGGAAAAAATGCGCATTTATGGTAGCTCTCTTCCATATATGTACATTTTTCCTTTTGTATATGTGCATTTACGGAAGACAAAATGCACATCTATGGAAGCTCTCTTCTGTATATAGAGCTTCCGTATATGCGCATTTATAGAAGCCAAAATGTGCATATACGGAAGATAGAATGTGAATATACGGAAGATAACTTTCGTATATGCACATTTTGTCTTCTGTAAATGCGCATATACAAAAGCCAAAATGTGCATATACGAAAGCTCTCTTCCCAAGAATCTAATGCCTCCACTAGCAGTAGGATTGTACAATGGAGTACATTTCTTTGTCATAAGTGGGGTACTTATGGATGATATATGATTGTGTCTTACTATGATAGGCCATAGGATGTACGTGCTGAGAGAGAATTGTGCCCACAACATAGTCTAAAGCATATGTCTCAATATCAAAAGGTTGTTGCAGGTTAGGTACCTAGTATATATATTGGTATATACACTATATTAAGTATGTATACTAGGTATATTTACTTAATATATATACCGACATATATACCTAGTATATATACCGACATATATACCTAGTATATATATCGGTATATATACTAGGTATATATGTCAGTATATATACAAGTATATATATCGATATATATACTTAGTATATATGTCGATATATATACTTAGTATATATACCGATATATATACTAGGTATATATGTCGATATATATACAATTATATATACCGATATATATACTTAGTATATATGAGTATATATACCGATATATACTAGGTATATATGTCAGTGTATATATGAGTTCTAGAGTTCATAGTTCCACAGGTCATAGTTCCACATGTCAAAGTTCCAGAGGTCATAGTTCCAAAGGGCGTAGTTCAAGAGGTCATAGTTCCAGAGGGAGTAGTTCCAAAGGTCACAGTTCGATAGGTCACAATTCCATAGGTCATAGCTCCAAAGGTCATAGTTCTAGAGGGCATAGTTCCAGAGATCATAGTTCTAGAGGGTGTAGTTCCAAGGGTCATAGTTCTAGAGGTCATAGTTCCAGAGGGCGTAGTTCCAAACTTCATAGTTCCAGAGGGTGTAGTTCCACAGGTCATAGTTTCAGAGGTCATAGTTCTACAGGGCGTAGCTCCACAGGTCATAGTTCCATAGGTCATAGTTCTAGAGGGCGTAGTTCCATAGGTCATAGTTCTTTGGGTCATTCCACATGTCATAGTTCCAGAGGCCATTGTTCCAGAGGGCATAGTTCCATAGTTCATAGTTCCTAGGACCATTCCACATGTCATAGTTCCAGAGGGCATAGCTCCAGAGGTCATAGTTTCACAGGTCATAGTTCCAGAGGGCATAGTTGCAAAGGTCATAGTTCCACAGGTCACAGTTCTTGGGGTCATTCCATAGGTCATAGTTCCATAGGGCATAGTTCCACAGGTCATAGTTCCAGAGGGCATAGTTCCAAAGGTAATAATTCCACAGGTCATAGTTCTTGGGGTCATTCCATAGGTCATAGCTCCAGAGGGCGTAGTTCTAGAGGTCATAGTTCCATAGGTAGTTCTAGAGCTAATAGTTCCAAAGGTCATAGTTCTAGAGGGCATAGCTCAAGAGGTCATAGTTCTAGAGGGCGTAGTTCCAGAGGTCATAGTTCATATTTCCACAAGTCATAGTTCCAAAGGTCATAGTTATAGAGGGCATAGTTCCATAGGTCATAGTTCCACAGGGCGTAGTTCCAAAGCTCATAGTTCCATAGGGCGTAGTTCCACAGGTCATAGTTCCACAAGTCATAGTTCCAGAGGGCATAGTTCCAGAGGGCATAGTTCCAGAGGTCATAGTTCCAAAGGTCATAGTTCCATAGGGCGTAGTTCCATAGGTCATAGTTCCACAGGTCATAGTTCCATAGGTCATAGTTCCAAAGGTCATAGTTCTAGAGGGCATAATTCCAGAGGTCATAGTTCTGGAGGACGTAGTTCAAGAGGGCGTAGTTCCAAAGGTCATAGTTATAAAGGGTGTAGTTCGAGAGGTCATAGTTCCAGAGGGTGTAGTTCCAGAGGTCACAATTCCATAGGTAACAGTTCCACAGGTCATAGTTCCAAAGGTCATAGTTCTAGAGGGCGTAGTTCCAGAGGTCATAGTTCTAGAGGTCATATATTCAGAGGGCATAGTTCCAGAGGTCATAGTTCTAGAGGGCATAGTTCCACAGGTCATAGTTCCACAGGTCATAGTTCTAAAGGGCGTAGTTACACAGGTCATAGTTCCAGAGGACATAGTTCTAGAGGATGTAGTTCCACAGGTCATAGTTCCATAGGTCATAGTTCCATAGGACATAGCCTATGATCTATAACATCATTACTCAACCTATATCACTATATTTAAAATACAGTTGGAGCACTTAATACTGTTTTCATTTCAATCCTATTGCATTTGTTTTCCTGGTTAAGATTTTTCACCTATAAATGCCAAGTATGTTGTCTCTCAAGACCATGATCTTCATTTTATTTGGAGTTGTGTGACTTGTTTAAGGTAAATAATTTAGTTTTTGTCTTTACTGGATGGAAATGGGAGTTTTGTACATATTCACAATTTAACAGTATTAAATGTTCTAAAGGAAGTCTTACGAATGTCTGCCTCTTTCATACAGATTTGGTGGTAGCCAGAACGAAGATCAAGTTTAGTAAAGAACTGGGCGCCACTCAATTCATCCAAGAGGTCATCAATGACAAGAATGTAAAATTTGTCTTTAATGGTGAGTTTGTTGAGGGCGCGGAAGTTAGGACACATGCGCCAAGAACCTTATTTCTTCAGGACCATGACCACAGGAGAAGAGTAGGGGCTCGTACTAGGGCGGATAACGTCTGCGTTAAGCAGTTCTTGCACCATTTTCTCAATTTCATTTTTTTGGGAAAAGGGGTGATGACAGGGACAGATATTGGGAGGAAGGATTCCTAGTGCAAGGGGAATGGAATGATCATGAACATCATGGGAAGGAGGGAGTCCCTGGGGAGTGGAAAAGACTACTTAATTTTTAGAGAGGATGGATTGGAGGTCTTGCAGCACAAAGGGTGTCTTAGTTGCTTGTATGGCATGGGGTTGCACAATAACGCTAGAATGACCTTTTTTGAGCATCTTTTCCATGCGATGGGAACTAATTATCTTAGGTGAACCGACGATGATGTCTTGGAGCTTATATTGTCGACCCTCCTGGTCGAATTCCATGGTTAAGTCCTTAAAATCAATGAGAATGGAACCCGAAGTCCTTAGCCATTCTGCACCCAACACAATGTTACAACCACCCATGTCGATAGCAAACATATGATATTTCAGGTGGTAGTCACCAATTTGGAGATGTACATTTTCACAACGCCCTCCACATTTCATGGAGCCGCCATTGGCAATCATGATTTGGAAATTATTGACTGTATGTATATAGCAATGAGTTTCTTGGGCAATGCGACGTTGAATAAAATTATGGGTGCTTCCACTATCAAAAAGAATGGTGACCTTCCTATGCTTTATGTAACCAATTAACTTGAGGGTTTGGGGAGCAGAGAAGCCAGTGAGAGAATTGAGGGAAATGACCGGTTCTACTTCGGGAGGGTCTGAGGGAGGGGTTATGTCAGTGGTTTCAAGTGACTTAGACACANCAGCCATTTCATCCCTGGTCAATTTTTGTATCTTGAGTGGAGCAGAGGGGGTAGTGGGATTTATTGGTTTAGTGCGAGGAATAAAGGAGGGTTTCTATTTTTGAGAAGATACAACCTGTTGTGCTTCCTTATCTCTTTTAGTAGCCTCCACACAAATCTGAGGTTGAGCCATGAGGACATGGGAACAAATCTCATCCTTGAGGTCACTGATAAAACATTCTCAGAAAAAATCATCAGACATGCCCTCTGTCCGAAAATACAATCATTCAAAAGCAGCTATAAAGTCTTCTATTGTTCCAGATTGTTTCAACTTTGTCAAACGACCTAAATGGTTGGTGTCAATGTCAAAGCGTTCATAAATCTCTCCTACAAAGTGCGTCCAAGCAACATAGCCTTGACGAGAAGTTTTTCTCCATTGCCACTATTGCCAACGTTCTTGATCTAGATGGAGAACACCATACCGTAGTTTGGCCAAGTCATTTGTAATGTCGTATAAAGATCAATAATATTCCATTTGGGTTACCCAACCAGTGGGATCTGAGCCATCAAATTTGGTCACATCCACCCGCGGAAGGCGTAGGTCACGTTGAAAGTGATGGGGCTGAAAATTACTGGAATGAGAGGAAGTTTCAGCTTTGGTATGCAGAAGTGGGTCAGATAAAGGGGGATCTATAGGGATATGCAGCTTGGTGCAGATCATCGAAACGACAGATTCAAGTTGGGTATTCATGTCTTGTTTGAGTTCCTCGATTGAGGCGACGATGGAGGACTGCATGTTTGTATTGAGGGTGACAACATTGGCACTGATTTGTTTCACTTCTTGTTAGGTCTCTGTGAAATTATATTGCAAGGTATTGAACCAAGCTTCCAAGTCTTGGCTACAGGTATGGTCCATGATGATGAGGGAACCGAAAAGGGGTGGGTGGGGTCAAAAATGTTTTTGAAAAATGATAGGTATGAATGTGATAAGGGCGAAGAGATAAATCCAATGGAGTAGGTCTCAAATAATGGTGCAAAAATTTCCAGACTTTTTTTTTAAGACCCGCGGAATTATACTCCGGTCTGAAGAATACTGCAATGATGAAATGCCCAAATTCTTAACCAGGAATAATTGTGTAGTGATTTGGAAACTCGAACACAGTTTCGCGACAATAGATCTTGTCTGTTTTAATTTTTGTTATCGTCCCCAAGGGTTAGGTATTCAAGGGTTCTACAGACAAGGGTTTTCCTTGTGCTATAGCTCTCTAATATATGTGTGGGGTCCAACAATAGTACTCGACCCAATATCTCAGGGCACTAACTAAGGAGGCTAGACTATGCCCTTAGCCATACTACCTGACTACCCAGGTACTAGAGAGTATCTTCTCGAGTGCTATTCTCGGTGGCACTATAGCAGTTAAGAGGCCAATCGGTTTATCTAAAGAGGGCTTCAGGAAATCTAGGTCGATCTATACACAGGTGTTGTCTGATGCACTACCACTCAAATGGGTACCAATAGGGGTTACAAGGGTGGCCAACAGATGTTCTCTTAAGTACCACTTGTATTTCCTATGTGTATAAATCCCTCAACCGCGATTTTATGCGCGTAACAACAGATCTCTGTGGCTTAAAGACGTTGCAATACGTCTCTACCCTGAAAAAAAATTAACCCACAATTTCTGCCTAGGAAAGTGCTTTGATACCACTTGTAATATTCCAGATATAAAAAGTATGCAGAATAGAAGTAAAATGCTAGAAATGGCAGATAAACAACAATATAACCATAACAACACCACAATAACACTGAAATGATATCAAAATAACACCATAAATAACACTTTGATTTTGAGAGCAATGTCCACGGGCCTCTTCGAGGGGGCAACTTCCAGTCGAGCAGAGATTTATTACAATAATATCCAAGCTAGGTTTCTCATACCCTTGACTCCTATTTATACTAAATATCTCTATCAAAAGAACCATCTAGAGGAAGATCCTTCTAGAAGCAGAAGCTTCTATTAGGTATTCTTACATTCGACTTATTCTACCTTATTACAAGGCCTTATTAATATTGACCTTTATTACATCTAAATATATCGTTCTACCTACATGAGGGGTTAGGTCCCTAACACTCCCCCCCCCCTCTCTCTCTCCCCTCTCTCCCTATCCCCTATCCCCCCTCTGTCTTATGCTTTATCTCCCCCTCTCTTGAGAGAGAGATTGATAGAGGGGAAGAGAGTGATATAGAAGGATAGGAAGTGTGAGAGAGAGAAGGAGGGAGGGTGGTAGATAAATGGAAAGAGAGATAGGGGGGGGAAGAGTGGGGGAGAGAGAGAGATGGAAGGAGGGAGAGAGAGAGTGTGTGTGTGAGAGAGAGAGAGAGAGGGCCTAGAGAGGGAGAGAGGGATGGAGAGAAAGATAGAGAGAGGGAAGGAAGAGTGGGGTATAGAGGGAGAGAGTGGTAGAGAGAGAGGGGGGGAGAGAGATATGGGTAGAGAGGGAAGGAGAGGGAGAGAGAGAGTAGTAGATAGGTATAGAGAGAGAGAAGGAAAGAATGATAGAGAGGGATAGGGGAGAGAGAGGGGAGGGGGGCAGACAGAGAGTGAGTGAGTGAGTGAGTGAGTGAGAGAGAGAGAGGGAGAGAAAGACAGAGAGAGAAAGAGAGATTGAGGGTTAGATATGATCTATTCGATGATAAAGTGAGATTCTTAAGTCCTTTCTCTCAAGAAAATAAATATGATCTATTCCATATGCCCATCCATGCCAATTGGGAAGCATATGAAAACAATGAGAAAGATGAATATTTAAAATGAATAATTCATGTTGTTGATTTTTCAAATATTTTGGTCCACAATAAACCTTATGATGAAGACATTGTTTCACAAAATAATCTTCAAGAAGTTCAAGAAAAAATAGAATTTGTATCCAATAAGAGGGAGAGTGGGGGATTATATGATGAAGAGAAGATGGAGCATGGTATTGCAGATTTGTAGGTTCCTAATTTTTCAAATCCATGAGTTCTCTATCTTATAGAGGCATTGTTGGTGATGAAGATCCCTAAGAAGTTGAGACACTTCCCACGATATGTGGTGTTATCTTCTCTAGGAACACTATCTCTTCTCATAAGTTGCCATGTGAATTAGAAAAAACTCCTAATTAAGGAAGGTGATGACAAATTCATTTACAATAACGAGACCACATATAATGCATATAAAATAATTGAGGGAGGAAGACATATCTTAAGTTCTCTATTGATTCCACCCATCATCTATTTTATCAATATTGAAGGTTTTGAAGATGCAAGAGAATTGATTATTTTTGAAGACTCTCAAGAAAATATAGAAAAGAAAGAGTTGGGAATTACAACATTTATAAGTAACAAGGATGAAGTGGATCTTATGGTTTTGATCCATGAACAATAGAGTCATGGGAAATGGACTCTTATTTTCACTTTCCATCAACACTAGACAACTAAAGAAAATCTTGTACAACAATCAAAATGGTTGAATGGTTGCATTGGAAGTTCTATTTCATTTAATCAACTATGCATTCACTAGTTAGGGTAGGTAGTAGAGTTTTATTTACTTTGTAAGTTAAATTCTTACAATAAGGGTTGTAGAAAGAAAATTTGTTGAAAATAGTTATTTAACTCCCTAATCCAATGGGCAGTTAAATTTATATAATAAAGGTTGTAGAAAGAAAATTTGTTGAAAAATAGTTATTTGGATCCCTAATCCAATGGGAAAGACATTGGTATTATTGAAAAGACACTAGTTAATGGTTCTTAAATTCTTGTAGGGAAGCCATATCCACAAGATGAGTCATTTTCTAACATGTTTTAGTCAATTTGGGGTTTGATCCTTAGAGATGTTCAACAACGAATGATTCATCTCCTTCTTTTGACTTGGATTTCCCAAGCATAAAGATTCAGTGTTTTTTGAAAATAATATCAGAGTGCTTACTGGTTTGATAAGCATTGTTAGGAAAATGCATATGTCATATTCTTATCATGGAGTCCATTTCCTTTGTTTTCTTCAATCCATGAAATGATGATTTTTTGTATGCAATGTATGGGAAATAATTACTTCCTTTAAAAACCATCAAATATTTGAAAACGTAAGAAATTGTAAGCTTTGTGCAGTTTTATCCCTTGGAAGCAATGAAGATAACATGCTTATTAATGCACATTTTAACAATCTAAGGGTGAATGAAACTAAATAATAGCATTCAAACCATTTGTCTACATGAAAATGAGAGGCATTGTAGATCCCACTGCAATAAGCACGACTTCTATATTGTTTGTTGTTAATCCTCAGTCATTTAGTTATCATTTCACATTAAGATTTTCACCTTTTTGGTTTTCAACCTAGGAAACGTGCTTCAAATTTTCACAGTCCTCAACTCTCTATAATGCACAACCCGTGGATGGTAAGAAATATCCATTTCGCTACTTATATAGTGGATTTGGTATACAAACACCTTATAAGAAAATGATATTTAGGAAGGCGGTTTTGATTTGGATATGACATATCTTACTTAAAACACAATTTCTATGGGATTTCATGTTGGTGACATCAATTATAGTATTCTTGAATATTTGGAGGTGCTCTATCAGAATTATATGAAGAGGCTATCAAGTATTATGAAAGTAATCACAAAACAAAATGACGATTTGTGTTAATCCAATCACAAAGGAAAATGACAATTCGTATTTTGGGCCTCCGACCTTCAAAATGACGATTTGTGTTAATCCAATTACAATTTTCCACCAGAGACAACAGATCCATAAATTCAAATAGAACAAAAGTAGGGTATTCCCTAGTGATAACATGGCTTGGCACGGGGGTGACAAGAGCGCTAAGAATGAATGCCTCTGAGCCTATGGTTGGGTGGAAAGGAGAACACCCACAATTAGTCGATTGGTGATTGAATGTAATAGATAAGTATTTTTATGCCATGTATACTAGAATTGAAATGCATGATTTGATTATCTGTAAATGTGATAACTTGTTCCTTGCATGAAATTGATGATAATGGTGTTTACTGTCCTTCTGTAAAATATTGTGTTTGAATGATTGTAAGGCAACAATATTGACCTCTTATTCGGTCGAAAAACCCCTCGAGGTGTTTTCCCCAAGGAGTTATCTCACAGTTCTAGAGTTGGAGCAGACTCTATGGGACTTCCACAGTCTCATTGATTCCTCGAGATTACCATGTCCCTGGATTAGAACTTAGGTCTAGTGACTGGAAGGTGCACCCTTTAACCTAACTGCCCAGGAGACCACAGGTTTGTACCCCAACCTTAATCAAATATCATCTAAAGGCTGAGTGTAACCCCTGGAATTCGACAAGGTTCCATATGAACCAGGGTTGGTAAACCCCTCGCTAAGCCGAAAGGAGGGAAGTTATCCTGGCTTTGAAACTCTGGGAATTCGGAGCTCTGGGATAAATGACTTCACAACCCTCAAAAACAACCAAAGGCCGGAGTTGTGAATTGATTAGGGACATGGATCTAGGAATCCAATGGGAATCACTCTCATCCGTTAGATCAAAATTAGTGAATAGGTAGCACTAAGTACTTTGTTGAAGTCCCACTTCGAGAGAATAGAGGTGGTTTAATGCCATAACGTTTGAATGTCGAAGTTGCAAAGTTAATCTGGGATGTTGAGAGTAGAGGGATGTGTGTCCACAGATCAACAACTATTTGGAAGTCTGGTCATCCAGAGGTATCGAAGTGGAAACACAAGAGTGCACAAGTTTCCCCGAATCTCCACAAGATGGAGTAAATCTTGGTCGTGGGTGCTAGGTGCACGTGGCAATAGATCGGGCGTGGTTCGGAGTTCAAAAATCTAGGAGGAAGATGGAAACTACACGCCAAAACTCCTGAATGTCAGATTTGCGAAGTAATGTGGATTATCAATCTAAGGACCCTTTAGGATTCCTCTTAATCATCTGATCAACCAAGAAGAAGGAGTCATGTACAACACTTCGGCGAAGTCCTACTCCGGGAGGAAAGGAGTGTGGAGTGGGTAGAACACCCGAACACCGGAGCTGCAAAGTGATAAGGGTCGTAGATATAAGAACTCTTCGGAACCTCCCCCGACCGTAAGATCTAGGTCACGGTCAACCCAGCGATGACCACTACGAGAGTAAGGAGGAAGTCACACCACGAATCCCCCGAATGACAAAGTTACAAAGTAACGGAGGCCGTCAATCCATGGGTTACGTGGATACACCTTGACCATGAGATTGAAGGGCTTGGAAGGCTATCAGTCTGGAGTGATGTAGCACAATGACATCATCTAGGGTGACATCGACCCATGATCAATGTGTCACGTGTCACCTGGATTCATGCATTTCGTAGACCCTATACACCCACTAACATGTGACACATGTCACCCACTAAAGGGGCCACGTGCCATCTCTACCTTTCTGCGTATCACACCTAACACGCACTACTTGGTACATTTGGTGGGAGGAGTATGCATGAACCACCTGTATTTTACTTCGTATCTAGTACATCACCACGTGCAAGGGTGGAACCTTTCGGAGTCTGGGACTTCGAGACTCCGAAGGTTTACAGTGTAGTATCGAGTATAAGCCGAAATACCCGAAGGTCAGAGCCATGTGGAGATATTTCGGGTTCCTTTAGAACTTCGGGAGTTCAGAACTCTGGGAGACTTGGGATGTTAGAACGTATGCTCCCAAAAGGGCCGAAGGCCGGAGCTATGTGGCAGCACCTCGGGAGTTCAGGAATTTGGGACTCTGGAGGACATGCATGCAGAAAAGAAAGGGGACGTTTAGTGTCGAACGCTGAATTCCCCGCTAGCCTATGTGTTAGAAGAGGATTAAGCCTGGGCGTTGGATTGGTTGATGGATGGAACTTCCCTACGAGAGGTAGGAACCTAGAGATGGTAGGAACGAGATGAAGCCACGTGGGTGCCACATGGCCCCCAAATAATGAATGCCCGAAGAACTTTAGGAATCCATAACTTGTAAACTAGAGGTCGGTTTAGATCCTGGTAGGAGTCGTTAGAAATCTAAGGGAAAGTAGAAGAGATGATTCGAGATGATTTCAGTAAGAATTTTTTTTGATGCCCCATCCCCAAAAGGGTACTTAGCAATCAAGTGTGTTACAATGATACTTATGATCATTATAATAAAGAAATATACAGGGCCAATCTAGTTGCAAGTTTATTCTCTTAGTATTATCTATCACAAACAAAGAAGTTTCTCACTTTTATTGCAGGTGTTCATCATGAAATTTCAAGAAAACTTTTGATATAGAAGTAGAGGTTATGCACTCACAGTCCATGGTCTTTGACATTTTTGAGGACTCTTTCTCACAGAGCAATCTAAATGCTATTGTTACTCCATTTGTATCTAGTTTGATACCTTTGGAAGAGGATATCATTGATGGGGAGTAGACTATAGGTTCTTACAATGTGTCTATGCTTGAGGTTCGTGGTAAAACATGTTTCCAAATGGAAACGAAGGACCCTCAAAACTTTCCTAACCTTATTCACTTAACATTGCATATGAGGAAAAGGGAATTGATGGCCCCAAGATTGAATTCTTGGAGTAAAGTTTTATATTGCATCCTCCAACCCTCGAAATATTCACAATTGTAATTTATTTTAGTGGAACCCTCACACCTACAAACAACAAATTGAAGGAAATACCAAATTGGTTTGTCTTTGTGTCTATGGAAGCAGGTGGTGATACTATAGAATCAATGGTTGTTTTCGATATGAAACCACTAAAAGAGATACAAAATTCCATTTTTTATTGTTTCTTTGAATCCACTGGGTCAACCTATGGAATTCCACTACTCATTAAGCCACTTCTCAAATCCAATCCTAAGAATTTGTGTGTGGAAATTGTGCAAAAAATAAATTCCACATTGAATTGTTGTGTTGATCATTTCAAGAGGAAGGTGCTAACTTGTTTTGTGAAATTCACGGAGGGTCCTTTTCATACAAGCCTAAATTATACTAACAAGAAATCATTAGCCAAGTATTCTGGTGTAAAAGTAGTTTGGCCATCCCAAATTTCAACCCTTCACATATTGGATGCCCTTTTTGTGAACCTAGCTAGTGAAATTCATGTGCTTGAAATAAACTCAAATGGTGATCTAGAAACACAAGGAATTACCTCTAATGTGCATCTCACTCAGGTAGTTATTTATTATGTGAGACATTTGAAGGAGCCATCTCAAAGTGTGATTTATTGGAAAATTCCCCATGGACATTCAACAATGGTAGAAGTAGTTGATACTACTAAAGTATGTGTGGCCATGGGAAGAGGTAATCTACTTTGTTTGGAAATTAGGGAAGGATTGACTAAGGGGGAAGAACATTTTTCTTTTAAGATTGATGAAACCTACCTTTATGTAAATAACATTGTGGACAATTATATACAAAGAAAAGTGATAGAATTATGGATACAAGTCTTAACAAAAAACCTTGTCACTAGGAAAACATACGGTATTGGTAAGTATCTATCACTTACATGCCTTAGTGCAGACCTTCCAGGAATTTTGGAACAAATAGCATGGTTGGTGGCCCATGAATGGTTATTATGGCCTATGGAATGAGTATCCCCTTAAGGACAAAAGTGCATATTATGACCCTCTGTGAAAAATTTACATCCATCCAATATAACCCTCAAGTCAAATGAGTCAAATGAGTCAGTAGTAGGAGTGTGAATAGAAGTATATACTCTCATGTGACAACAAAGGGGGAATTTTTAAGAAAGAGGATATTGTATGGTTTGACAAAGTCTACAACAACCCTCTTTAGGGGAGGATAGACAAATCCTATAGTATATCATGTCCATTGTTGCATCCACTTAATGACATCTTTCATCTACAAGTTCCCAAGTTCATTTTCATAATAATTTTTTTATTAATATCCAAAAAATGACTAGAAAAGTAGATCAAAGACACTCCTCAATAGACTTGGAAGTTCCTAATAAGAGAAAAGGTACATTGGTAAAAAGAAATAATGACTAAAATTTTGTAAAAAGGCCATACAAACTTTGTAATCTCTCATTCATGTGTTGGACAACACCACAAACATAACAACAATTGTGTACAAAAAGTTTACTTAAACGAATATAGAGGTCCTAACCTATGTCTAAAATTGCATACCTTCGAAATACAACTATTTTACACAAGTTTAGAAATAAAAAACAAAAGGCCACAGTTCAAGAAGGATAGTAAAAGTCATTTGCAAATTTTGTGGTCTGAAATGGAGTGGCAGTTACACAATGGTTAATGCTACTCAACCTATGATTCAAGTAAGATTTTCATTTCTTCCTATAGATATTTTGGAAGAATCCATTTGAAAGAAGCCATTTCCGTTCTTAACTTTAAGGCTAGTTGTGTATATACACATCATCTTAACAAATTTAAGCCTTTAAAAATTTATATATTATTTGTTTTTCTTCTAAATGTTTAATTGATAACCAAAAAAAATATTTACAGGAATATATTTTCATATCTATTTTTCATTAATATAGTCATGGATGTAAAACTAGCCCTTTACATAACACCATATTAGTTCTTTACATCACATCATTTTCCCTGATAAGTAGAGTCTCTGAAAATACTGACCCTTTTGGAAACATTTAAGAACACCATAAGATTTGATTGATACAGTTGTGATAATTAAACATAGATTTGAACCACAACATAAACTTATGGAGAGAGGGCAAAGTACGAGGGAAAATTTCAATGAACTTACATTATAAACTCCTGCAATTCAGTCAATCTTGTGTAGGACGTGTTTCTTATGTACATATAAATATATAACAGAACAACTATGTGACAGATGGTCGGCCCCGATGAGAGAGGCGATTATTTAATGTAATGTACAATAATGGCGTACTAGACAGCACTAATCCTTCTCTGGACAGGCCTGGGGGACTCACTTATTGTCTCTAACACAGGCTTCCAATATTTTCTCCTCATTCTCATGCTTAATCCCCTCACCTCCTCGAGCTCATCTGCATCGTCCACTTGCAGTTTCGGCATAACGATATCCTTCTCCTTCGTTGTTTCTTTGCCACTATTAATCTCTGCACTCCAGTTATCTTCGTCGTTCACAGTGGAGAATTCTCTGTTAGTGGGACAGTGGCACAAGTCTCCCAACCGACTAAGTTTTAAACGCGAAGTTTATGCATGGGAAGGAGGAAATAGAGAAGCTCCAATTCTAGCTCCTCGTCTACTGAAAGCACTGAGATTTGTTGCCCCTTTGTAAGGCGGTGGAATGACAAACAAAATGTCAGGGCTTGTCCAGCATCAGCTCTGCAGCTTGGCGACCTTGTTCAAGTGCTTATGCCTAGGAAATACATCCATTCATTTCATGCATGTCTGGATGTAGTCGTTACGGGCTAGCTCAAAAATGAAGAAACAAACCATAACTTCGGGGTATTATTCATCAAGCGCCCTAGGCGGGACTTTCAAAATTCATCTTAGCGGAAGATTTAAATTCAACTCTGAACGTGCGTTTAATAAATTCAAAATTCAAACGATCGTCCATCCATATCGTATGTATGCACATTCTATGGCGATCAATGGATGGGAATATGGGCACATGCGATCTTGATGAAATGGGAGTATGTATGGGCATACGAAATACCCGCATGGTACATCAAGCAGGAGTCCCAATGATTGGGCTCCTGCATGGTGCTTAGTCTCTGCCATCCTCGTTCTCCCTCATTTGGACGGATCTGTGAAATTGAGTTGTATTAATATACCGCTTAGATGTTCTGAGAGGCAGGAACAACAACCGCAGTCACATAAAGAGAGATAAGCATATCTTGATCCCGAGACAGAGGAAATTAAGAGATTGAGCATTGATCCTAATCATGAGTTCTTCCCTCGTTTCTCTTGGAGCGTCTCTGCACTCATTGATACCTGCTGTTGTTCGTAGTTACGTCAAGCATAAGAGGTCAATGAGCATGCTGGTCTCCGGAGCACACTCGATCCTGGCTGATTTTCAGAACTAACTTCGAGCTAAGGTGGAGATACTCATGCAACAACAATAGCCAGAGTCATACAGTTTTTCCGCAGCTTAGCTTGGACAAACGCTGGAGGTCATGATGTTTATCCATTCCAATGTGAAGGAATTGAATGGTTCATTTAATATGTGTTGTTTATGCTCCATTTGAACTTGGACATGGAGTCCAAGTTCAAGGAGCATCCCCTTGGATATATATAGTGATATTTCAGGGTTATACATAGTGATGTTTCATGGTTATGTGATGTTTCAGGTTCAGTCTATATACAAGGTTATGTGGATTTTGATCTGGCAGAAGATGTAGATAAGGAGAATTTTTTTTTTTCAATTGCAAAGTCAAAGTATATGTATATGGATACTACTCACGCTTATGAAACTATGTTCAAAAGTAAGATTAAGTAAAAAAATATCATGATTCAATTTAATAGCAATAGTGACATTTTCCTAGATAATAAAACATTTTTTCATGCAAAGGCAAAGCATATAGATATCCAATACCATTTCTTAAGAGATATGGTAGACACTGTAAAAGATGGAAATGTGATAGTAGAGAAAATTGACACCTTACACAATGTTGCAGATGCATTGACAAAACCAGTGAGCATAAGTAAATTCAAGTGGTGTTGTGAGTTTATGGACCTCAAGAGCCTCTTAGTTTTATGCATTATTCCTTGCACCGTTTCAAGGTATATGCCAATTGGGAAAATGTTGGGGAAGGTGTGTCATACATTGTGTAGAGCTCAACATGAATAATGCAGAGAATATTGCAGTGTTGCAATGCTATATAGAGAAGAGAATATTGCATTGTTGTAGTGGAATAGAGAATAATGAAGTGATGTAGTTGAACAAAGTAGTGGTAGGGAATAACTTGAGTTGAAGAGAGTAGTGGTAAGGAATAACAAGTAGAAATGGAAAACCATAAACCATTTATGGTTTTATTTATACATATTTATTTAGTGTTAGAGATTGAGGAAACTAGAGAGAGAGTAAGTTTTAGCTTACTCCAAATTTTCTTTATGATTATTAGGATTATGTTACTTTTAAACACTCTTGTTAAGAGAACAATAAGAGTGTATTGTAACAATTTATTGTTGAATAATACATTGAAAGTGATTTAGAGTGTGGGATTTAAAGAGAGGAATGAGACTTTTCCAAAGTGCGACCATGCTTCAAATAAGAAATCTGAAGATGTCATTGATTCCATAGTCGATATGGGTGAAGAGGTCATTGATTTCTTAGTTGATATGGGTGATCGCACTTTCCAACTCTTTGGTGGACATTTTGATGGCATTGGCAGAGTCCTTGAGCTCATCTCGCAGTTTGGAGGACGACTTCATTCATGAGATCTATCTAGAGTAGAGCATTGAAGTTTCCATGTTTAATATCCTCTCTTTCCAACTGATGCAGGAGGAGCTTGGATGATGACCGGCCTCTCCGAGCTTCTAAGGGGTATATTTATATAACACAGTTTCACACAATCAGGGAGTACGAGGATAGTAACCCAAACATGGTTGATAGAAAGAATAGCGAAGAGGAAAAGGGACAACACTAATTTAATTTAAGCCACCTTATTGGAAGCATTAATTTCTACTCTACCTATCACGGGAAACCTCCACCATCTTTTAGACAGTTTCTCCACCGACAGTCATTGACGCTCCGAGAACTCTCTGGACTCTCAAGAGTCTTCCAAGGCATCTATAAATATGAGGCAGATATTATTGTTTTGATCATTGAGCAATAGAATCAATATGTATGCTATTTTATGTATCTCCTTTTCTTCTTCTCACTTCATCATGGTATCAGAAAGAGGTTAGCAGTGTGAGCAGTGAGAGCTCAGGAGAGCCATGAAGGTAGCAGAATACGTGGAGGAGGTCCGCGTGATGTTGAGGAGAGAAACGGGGCAAACGAGTGCTCTTCATGTGCATTGTGTTGAGGAGAACCGTGAATGCCGCAAATAATTCTTGAAGAGGAGGCCGCAACTCTTCATTCATATGTGATCTTGTTTCATAATTTTCTGTTGACTCAAATCTATTTATAACCTAAACCTTGCCAAAATCATTTTTGTATTTCTTTCCTAAAAGATTGTGTGTTCCTGATTGTTCAAAATCTTCACTCCTGAATCATTTCCTGTCATTCCTATTATGAATAAAAGAATCAATCTATTGTTTTCTGCATGTAGATGGATCTTCACCATAAGAATCTAGTTTTCTACTATCATCTACATCAATAACTTTCATTTTTCAACCAGAGTTTCTTGGACCTATACAATTACCATCACCACTTAAAGTGTCACAATCACATGTTGATTTCGTTGCAGTGTTTTCTAATATGGTCTTATCAGTTCTGACTCATTTTCATGTTATTCAAGAGCTTCATCTATTACCCACCTGTGGCCACCATTAAAGGTAAGTTATTCTTCCTACTTGAGTACACAGAGTTTGCTTACAATATGACTGTTGGGTTGTTTTTCCGTATATAAACTTGAGGAAGCGGAGATGTTTTTTTCTGTGGAAGCATTGAGAAATACATTTATGTTGTCGAGGGTTCTGATGAACGAGAGGTTGGAGGGCCCTTTTTTGGGTTTGGGGAAAAGGAACACCGAGAGATTCGATACCAACATCACTTGTAAGACTTGCACAAGAGTTGTTGCTTGAAGAAAGAGTACCAAGAGCATTCACTTCTATAGTCTTTTGCCTATTTTGCTGAAAAATTATGATAATTGGGCATTTAGAATGAAATTAACATTTGATTCATATGAGCTATCAGATATAGTAATGAATGGTTATACTGAACCACAAGATGAGTCTATTTTGAGTGTTGACGAAAAGAAAAATCTTGATGAAAATAGGCAAAATAATAAAAGGGCTTTGTAGATAATTGGACAAGCGTTGGACGATTCAATTGTTGAAAGGATTAAACCAACCACTACAGCCAAGAAAGCATGGGACATTCTAGAGACAACATATCAAGGCACTACTAAGGTAAAAATTTCCAAACTCCAAGCACTTAGAAGAGAATTTGAAAACTTGCAAATGAAAGATTATGATTCAATAGATCAATTTACATATCGTGTTACAGATTTGGTTAATCAAATAAGGAAAAATGGTGATGAGCTAGCAGATCAAAAGGTTGTAGAAAAGGTTTTAAGAAGTTTTCCTAGAAAATTTCATGCAATTGTTGTGGTAATTGAAGAATCTAAAGATTTGAATACATATTCTATGGATGAGTTGGTTGGCTCCTTGAAAAATTATGAAGACAGGTTGAACAGGAATGACAATACCTCATTGGAGCATGCATTCAAAAAAGAAATGACATTTGGCAGAGGCAGAGGCAGAGGCAGAGGAAGAGGAAATCTAGGATTCAAAGGAAGAGGAAGAAATAATTTTCAAAGAGAAGAAAGAAAGAATCAAGACCCAGGAGGAAGGAGAAATCAAAATTTCAGCTCAAGGGAAAGCAATAACAATCATGCATCACAAAGGTATGACAAATCAAAGATTCAATGTTATTACTACAAGAAGTATGGTCACTTTGCAAATGAATGCCAAAATAAACAAGCAGATATGAGAAAGCATAATGCAAATTTCTCTGAGAGTAGTTCTGAGACATTGTTTATTACATGTGATGTAGCTCAAGAAAATGCAAGTAATATTTGGTTTCTTGATAGTGGTTGTAGTAACCATATGACTGGAAATAAAGGGTTGTTTGAGGATTTGGATACATCAGTTAAAGCACAAATTAAATTGGGTAATGATAACATTGTAGAAGTCATGGGAAAAGGTGAAATTAATGTTATAAAAAAGACTGGAAAGAAAACTATTCTTGATGTTTATTTTGTACCTGGTTTGAAGCATAATCTCATAAGTGTGGGACAACTTACTCAAAAGGGTTATAGAGTAGATTTTGAGAATAATGTATGCACTATACTTGATATTCCTCCTAGTAAAATGGTGATTGCAAAGTTTAAAATGAAAAGCAACAAAATGTTTCCACTTCACATGAAAAGTGAAATGATGGAGAAGGTTGGAGCAAGTTTCAAGGCATCAAGTCAAGATAAAACATGGGTATGGCACTTGAGGTATGGCCATATAAACTTCAAAGGATTGTGTTTGTTGCAAATAAATGAAATGGTAAGAGGTTTACCATCTATTCAAGCACCAATAAGTTCATGTGAAAGTTGCATTTAGGGAAAGCAACGTAGGAAGCACTTTCCAAAAGAAATGTCATATAGAGCTTGGGCACCTTTAGAAATTGTGCATACAAATTTATGTGGTCCAATTAAAACACCATCATTAGGGGGGAGCATATATTTTCTAACATTCATTAATGATTATAGTAGAAAAACATGGGTTTATTTCCTTAAACACAAATCTTAAACATTTGACAAGTTAAAGGAATTCAAGGCATTGGTTGAGAAACATAGTGGTCTGTCCATTAAGATATTAAGATCAGATAGAGGAGGAGAATACAAGTCAAATGATTTTTTGGAGTATTGCAGGTATCATGGAATAAAGAAGCAGTTCACTACAAGTTATACACCTCAACAGAATGGTGTTGCAGAACGAAAGAATCTTACAATAATGGAGTTGGCAAGAAGCATGTTGAAAGGTAAGAATCTATCTAATGAATATTGGGATGAAGCAATAGATTGTGCAGTTTATATATTGAACATGAGTCCAACAAAGATTGTGAGGGACATGATTCATAAACAAGCATGGAGTGGTAAGCAATTCAGGGATGATTTTAAGGATGGAAATTTATTTTAAAATGTAGAAACCTTGGTGAATCTTCGTAATCCTTCATATGCCAACTATAAATGTTTGGCGATATTTTTGTAAAAATATTCAAATTTCTAAGGATTCTATATAGTTTGTATAAATTTTTGGCTATTTTTAAGGTAAAATAATTTTATCCTATAGAATTTGGGCGAATCATTTTTTGGGAAAAACCATGGAAAATTAGCCCATGAGCGAAATTTAGCCCCTAAAATCATCCCTGGTACTAAGCATGATAGTGTTTCTCATTTAAAAGTATTTGGTTGAATTGCATATGCACATGTGACTAAACAAACAAGGAGTAAATTAGATGATAAAAGTGAAAAATGCATTTTTGTTGGTTATGATGAACAATCTAAGGCATATAAGTTGTTTAATCCTATAACCAAGAAATTCATTGTAAGTAGATATGTTGTATTCAAAGAGGAAGAATCATGGGATGGAAATATAGACAAGACAGTTATAGGTACAAGAATACTATATGAAGAACAAAGAGAAAAAGGTCAAGGAGAACAATCAAACGAGCAAGGAGGAATACCATCAAGAATTCCACAAGGAGAAAACTCACAAAAGGCAAGTTGAGAAAGGAGAAACATCAAGTCCACAAGTAATTTATGACTCAAATCCTACACTTGAATCATTAAGACCTAGATTAAGAGGCAAAAAGACTAGAAGCTTGCAAGAAATATAGATCAAAGAGATAGGATAGATTTGCAATCTAATTTTGCTCTATTTACTCAAGATCCTATATACTTTGAAAATGCAATTAAGGAAGAACATTGGATTTATGCAATCAATGAAGATATGGAATCTATTAAGAAAAATTATACATGGGATCTTGTTGATTTACCTAAGGAGAAAGAATGCATAGGTGTGAAATGGGTGTATAAAACTAAATATAAGGAAAATGGAGAAGTTGAAAAATATAAGGTAAGATTAATAGCTAAAGGATTTGCACAAGAGTATGGAATTGATTCAATGAAACATTTTCACCTTGATGCAAACCCCCTACCCCAGTGGGGTCCATGACCTCCCGGTCACTGGATCGTCTTCTAACTCCGAGCTAGAACAACTCTTTCGGGTCCTCACTGGAACCCCGCAAATCAGATCCACAGGTCCTATTATGAACCCAACCGGCTCGTATAAATGCCAAGCGTGAGCTCCACTCCACACGACCAAGGGTCGTGACCACACCCTTGTTTTCCAAGGTTCTTTGTGATTCGCGATTAGGGACTTCCAAAGTTGAGTGTCCCGCCTCTCTGCTTCCCAGAACCCCGAAGTCTGACTAGGGCTCTAGCTAAGTGCTAGCCCTCTTCTCTTTATTCGCGATGTGACCTCTGACTAGGTCCAAGTCCCAGTGCCTGTTCCTTTCACATTTCGCGGATCATAGACCCATGAACAATGCTACCTCCACTCCAAACTCCCAGTATGCGAAATGCGGAAAGGAGTTTCTTCTGGACGATCCAACGATCTAGATTCTCCCCTTGATACACGGCTCAGTTCGAATCCCGATGATCTTCTTTTCGGGATTTTTTGGCAAGAGGGTCCAAAGACTCCCGCTCTTGTGGTCCCCGATCCATGGAATGTCGAAACCTCCTTGGGAAATATACGACGTATATTTATCTATATCGACGACCACGATCTTGTCGTTGGTTTTGCGAAACGTTGCTCGACTGCCATGCGCATCAGCTCTTAGTCTCTCACCCAATTGACGCATGTCCTTCGTGAGATCCGACGGTCGTCAGGATTTCGCAATACGTGAGTTTGAAGGAACTTCTCTCTTGTTTCTCCAAACGTCGAATGACAAAATCCTCCTTTGGACACAAAGCGCTAAGGTTTGCACTACTTCTATAGATCTGACGACTGTCGATAGATCGACACTTCCCCTTAAAGTATACTTGTCGTCCGTTCAACTCCTCATGACTCTTCCAGATACGACGGCAGTCGGCTCTCTGCACTTAGATCTGACGATTACTGTGCTCTTTCTTTCCTAGACTTGGGATATTTTTCCACCTCCACAAACTTCGATCCTTCGCCCCTTTGACGAATCTTTCTCCTATGGACTTCGTCAACACTTCTTGAAAGTGTTATCTCTTCTGAGATTTTATCCTTAGTAGGGTTTCGAATAGCTCAACTTGAAGAATTTTCTCAGAAAACGAAAATGCTTCTTGCCCACTTGACGCTCGTCTTTCTGGTTCTTTGACTCTTAGTCGTTTCAAGGTCTTTCACACTCCTTGCGTCTGGACTCTTGATTTTTCCTGTGTTTTTCTCTGAACCTCCCTTCTTGAATCGTTCCTTGATTTAGTCAACGCACACCTTGCGTTAGGGAATGCACACCTTGCATACAGGGTTCATTAGAAGAACACTGAAACTTATCCAATCCCGTTATGGATTCATACAGTCACTCTCTCAATCATTCATACATAGAAAATGAACTGTAACTAATACGCATACACAAAATAAAATACCTCCATTCATACTCAAGATGAGCACAACTCAAGCAGATCTGGGACAATTTTCATCTATTCTATTCATTCATAAAAACGAAAATTACATAGTGTTTCTACTCCACTCTATGTTTTTCTACTTGATCTCCTACTACTACTCATCTATGCATAATAAATTACAATGCAATTGAAAAACTATCTAAGGACCGACTCTCTGAGCTCTCTTGTCCTTTCCTGAAATATATTAAATTCAGAATTCAAACTATCACCTAACTAGTGTTGTTATTACAATAACTGCTAATTATTATCAGGCAGAGTCAACACTCCATGCCTGCGATCTCTTACAGTCCTGAATACTTTACAAACAAGTTACAATTTAAAATGTTGTTTCAAAAATATCCCAACAACCAATTTAATTTCCGAATAAATGCTTGATTTGAACTTTGCATTGGTGAGATGTCATTCATCTCTCCTCCACATGTGCGCTGATGGCTGTGAAGGCGATGCTCCTGCATCATACTCCTTTGGTTAAAATCTTTCGCGGACTCCTACCCATGAGCTCCTGTACTGTATTCCCATGCTTCAAAATATCAGGTTCTGTGACCCAACTTGCATCTTCCATTGGATGATCTTTCCACTTTACTAAGTACTCGGGATATGTTTTCCTCCTGGTTTTCTTTCCATCCCTCTGTTCAATAATCTTCTCCATCTGAGGTATTTCTGTTGTGGGAAATTGGTCTTCCCACTAAATCACTTGATGATCATCTACCTCTCCTGCTTCATCCCTCTGGTAACGATATAGGTATGCAACATTGAATATCGGTGATATCCCAATGTTGTCGGGCAACTCAATCTCATAAGCATTGGCTGTGAATTTTCTGAGAATTTTACACGGTCCAATCTTTTTCATCTTTTATTTGTTGTACGTTCCCCTTGGGAATCTCTCTTTTCTCAGATGAGCTAATAATTTATCCCTAACTTCAAATTGAATTTTTCTTCTCCTCTGGTCAACTTTGCTCTTGTATTTTTTATTGTTGTCCTGTAACTGCTCTCTGACTTTGTCATGGAGTTTCTGCATCTCTTCTGCAAACTCTTCTGCTCCAGCACTTCTAAAATCATGTTGACTCAATTTCCTGAATTTTGTGATCCCCCTTGGTTGTATGCCATACACAATTTCAAATGGACTTTTCCCTGTGCTCCTCTTCACTGAATTGTTGAACGCAAATTATGCATGTGCTAGAATTTGATCCCATTGTCGACCTTGCTCAGTGACTAAGATTCTTAACAAGTTTCCCAAACTTATTTTTATGAATTCGGTCTGTCCATCCGTCTGAGGGTGATATGCCTAACTAAAATATAAGTTCATCCCCAACCTCTTCCATAGAATCCTCCAAAAGTGTCCTACGAATTTTGTGTCCCTGTCTGAAACTATGCTCCTCGACAATCCATGTAGTCTCATGACTTCTTTGAAAAAAAAATTGGCAATGTGTGTGGCATCGCTTGTCTTTTGACATGGTATGAAATGTGCCATTTTTGAGAATCTATCCACCACAACAAATATGAAATCTCTCCCTTTCTGAGTTCTGGGAAATCCCAAAACAAAGTCCATGTTGATTGCATCCCACGACCTTTCTAGAATTGGCAATGGCTAATACAAACCAGTGTTTTGTGGTATCCCTTTTTCATACTGACAAATTATGCATTTGTTCACGAACTTGTTCACTTCTGCCCTCATGCTTGGATAATAATATGAATTGCTCAACTGTGCAAACGTCTTGTCGTGACTAAAATGTCCATCTAAACCTCCACTGTGTTTTTCTTTCAGCAAGTTGTCTCTCATTGAGCACTTCAGAATACATAATTGGCTCCCTTTGAACATTAAACCATCCTGAATTAAATATTCAGTCCATGGGATTCTGTCTCCCAATAAAGGATTTTTGCATGCCTCGTAAGCTTCTTTGAAATCTGCATCTTCTTCATACATCTCCTTGAGGTGTTCGAACCCCAATGTCTCCACCTGGAATTCCTGTACAATCAAACTCCTTCTAATCAAAGCATCTGCGACTTTGTTAGCAATTCTAGCTATATGCTTAATAACGAAAGTAAAAATTTCCAAAAATTCTACCCATTTTGCATGTTTTTGATTCATCTTTTCTTGCCTAGTAATCAGTTGCAAAGCATGATTATCACTATACAAGACAAATTCTTTAGGAATTAAATAGTGCCTCCATTTTTTCAAAGTTTGGATCACTGCATAGCACTCCTTGTCATATGTGGAATACTTTTTCTTGGCATCATTCAGTTTCTTGCTGAAAGAAGCAATCAACCTATTGTCCTGGCTCAAGACTGCTCCAATAGCAAATATGCTTGCATTGCACTTCACCTGAAATGTTTTCCCAAAATCTGGCAAGACCAAAATTGGTTGCTCTGTGATTTTCTCCTTCAATAATTTGAAACTTTTCTCAGCTTCCTCCGTTCAACTGAAGGACTTGTGTTTCTTTTTCATAGTGTCTAGCATGGGTGCACATATGCCACTAAAATTTCTAATAAATTTCCTATAAAAACTCGCTAACCCATGAAAACTTCTTACCTCAAATATACTACTCGGTGATGGCTATTCTCTAATTGCTTTCACTTTTTCTGGGTCCATCTTCAATTCATTTGAAGAGATTATGAAACCCAAGTATATGAGCTCCTTCTTCATAAAAGAACTTTTCTTCAGATTTATTAGCAACTGCTCTTGCTGCAATCTTTCCATCATTGTTGTTAAATGTCTTAAGTGTTCTCCTTTTGTTTTGCTAAAGATTAATATGTCATCCAGATATACTATGACAAATTTTCTTATGAATTCTTTCAACACTTCATTCACCAATCTCATGAATGTGATGGGTGCATTTGTC
>SNQJ01S0025451.1:81190-91743 GCA_010110895.2 Picea sitchensis
CCTGTTGGATCAGGGACCCCATCATCTATCACGCGTTCGGGGGTTTGGAGGTTGAGAGGGGTCACTTTCGACTTTAGAAGTCGTGAAGTGCCGAGAGCCGAGATTCGTGTAGACATGTGGCAGAACCATGAGGTCGGGCCCGCGTGATTAACTGGTGAACCCATGCCGTAGGAAGGGGGGAGTCAACACGTTTGTTGACTTCTCTCGTCTCGGAGATTCACAGGATGAGAGAGTGAAGGTTTGATGCTTCGACCTGTGAGGTTACGAATAGCAAAAATCATCAAGGGAGGAGTCAACCCGGCGCTGACTTATTGTGTCTCGGGGGATCGCAATAGAAGGGTACAAGAGTTCAACCCACAAACTCACGAAGGTACGAGTTGCGAGAGGTGCTGGAATTTAAGCCTAGTCGATGGTCACATGTAGAGGGTGCTGACAGGAGAAGAGCTATACCCATATCGACATTTCGGGTATCGCGGGATTGGAGAAGGAAGAGTCAGAGTTCTGATTCGCGAACTCGCGAGGGCGCGAGATTTTTGATAAGTGACTTTGGGGTTGGCCCTTGGTCATAGAATTGTGGTTGTTTGGGAAGATAGGAACTCCCGCATAGTGTTGTTCACATAGGGGATTTCCCAAAGGACCTGTGGATCGATTTTGATTGAGATTCCAGAGGGAATCGAAAGAGCCGCTTCGGCTCATGGAATAGAGCGAACGATCCTTAAGACCGAGAGGTCACGCAGAGTCTCTATTGAGGCAGAGGAGGGTGAGTCTGCGTCAAATATGAAATTTTTTTCCACATTTACTTCACTATGTCAACTCAAGATTATGAAAAAATCAAAGTCTGAAACTTTAGTGAAAAAAAATTACAGCGAAAAATGCCAAGATTATTGATTTCAGGATTAAACAAAAACCTTGTCTTGCATGGACTATATCTCTAAAATTACAGTGAACCAAAACTTGAAATTTTTTCCATCTATACTATGACTTTTGTCCTCAATTTCCACAAAATTTCATTGTCTAAAACTTCCTAGAAATTTTTTTATAGAGAAAATTCCAATATGGCTCGTTTAAAATGAATTTTAGGATGATTCAAAAACCTATCTTCCATAGGCTATATCTCCAAAATTATAACAAAACAAAACCTAAAAATTTTACCAGGTGTACTTTGATATGTCTCCTAAGTAACATTCACATTTATCTATCTGAAGTATCCCAACAAAAAAACTATAGTGAAATTTTCGAGATGACTCACTTGAAGAAGAAAAACCCTCGGATCGATGCTCTGATGCCAAATTTTATAAACCATAGGCCTTGAAAATGAAAAAAAATCAATAAATATAGTCCACTTTGAGGGGGAAACCTCCTTTTACAATATATCCAATTCGTAAAACAAAATATGATTATAAAAAATAACAAATAAACTAATAATGAATGTGTAGTAGGGCCTTAAAATAGGGGTTTAAGGGCCTTAACAACTTCAAAAATTAAGGGAATCGAAAGGGATTCCTTTTTTAGTTCTTCGGTGATTGTGCTCTACTATTGAAACATCCTAAGACTTTCAAAATATGTGCTCACTCTCTAACTCTTCAAGTCTGAAAACTTATTCTGAAGTGTGAACATGCTCACATCATCATTGTTTCAAACCAGACATGTGATATCAACTAGAAAATATTACCTACATAGACAAACCATTCAGGGTGTAAGATTGATTTTAACCAAAAAAATTTGAAATGAGAGGGCTCAAGACAATCATGTGAAAATATTTGAAAGTAGAATCCCAAAACAAGTCTAAGTTTCATCTCCCATGATCATGTTCAATTTATGAAGCCTTTGATTTTATCGAGCTATGTCCTCCTCTTCTGGTGAGAAAAATCTTCATTGATTGAGGTCTGCACACATGTGTTTACAAAATAATATTATATCTAGTCAAACATGATGTGATAAATATGATCAATAAAACCAACAACTAGTGATATGAATTTATTTGTTAACCATTTTCAAAGAAAAAAACTACATCCTTTAACTAAGAAATTCTTCCAAGTTCAACTAGCTAGCGGGATAGAAAAAATTTGACAGAGAAACAATATGGACTAAGGTAGTTTCCTCCTAGAAAAAAAACTTGTAAGGATTTTGTGAAATCCAGGTTGGCATTGAGAGATAAAACAAAATGTAATGCTTCAAATAAATGAGGAACCATAACTAATGGAGTTCCTTAGGTCAAATTATGAATCTTACCAATTTTGTGTTCCCGAGATCTGAGTAGAAATGTGCAGTCAACTACCTTGAATATTCTCAAGTCAATGAAAGTTCCTTTTCAAGAAGCAAGTGACTATATCTGTGATGATCAATAGGTTTCCCTGAGGTAGTTCTTATTGAGAATGATTTCTCATTCATCAGTATCTTAGAGAATCTAAACCATGAGCCCTTTGTAGGATGTCACTGTTCTTAAATTCAATGCTACTTCCTAGCTAAGTATGTTCACCTAAGAAAAAATTTGTTGATAGCACCTCTTCTATTGTTATTTCTTTGAAACTAGGCTATATATCATATATGGTAGGATATGAACAAGTTCCATCTCTGGAAATAGGATAAGTATATGAACCACCCACAAAGGAAATGGTCGGGCAAGGCTTCCTGTAACACTTTTCCTCTTGGAATTTCTATGAGTATGGAATTGTGGATCTAAGGTAATACTTCTGCAAATGAATGGGTAGACTACTATATTTTTTTTGATTCACGTACTTGGTTTAGCTTGAAAGTGTATTTATATCGAACGTTCTCAAAATTATTCCTAATCTAAAATATTTTCAAACTTGTTTCTTTTCCATATTGTGCAATGGAGCTGAACTTTTGATTACCTAATGAATACATTTACCAGAAGGAAACATAAATGGGAAAATTTTGAGTTTCCATATTGATTAAAACCCCTTACCCCAGTGGGGTCAGCGACCTCCCGGTCACTAGATCATCCTCTAACTCTAAACTAGAACAACTCTTTCGGGTCCTCACTAGAACCCTGCAAATCAGATCCACTGGTCCAAATCTGAACTCAGCTGGCTTTTACAAACGTCTAGCGTGATCTCTAACTCTGCACGACCAAGGTCGTGACCACACCCTTATCCCTCAGGGTGTTTCGCGTTTCATGGTTTGGGACTTCTTGAGGAAGCAACCCTTGACTCTACAATACGAAAAGCCAAAAAAGAGCTTAACGATGATTATCCCCTGCTCAAATCTTGGTCCAAGTGACCATTTGTCGTGACCCCGCGCTTAAAAAAAAGGCACTTTCAGGTATCAGGATTTTCATTGTCAAATGTCTCATCCTCCTACCACCCAGATCCCTGAATACTAGTTGGGGCTCTAGCTAAGAGCTGGCCCTCTTCCCTTTTCTCGCGATATGATCTCCGACTAGGCCCAAGTCCCAGCATCGATTCTTTTCAGCTTTCATGGATCATAGATCCAATAACAACGTTTCCTCCACTCCAAACTATCGGTACCGAAAACCTGGGGATCTAGATCAACAATCTAGATCTGTCACAAATGAATGGCTCGGATCAAATCTGGCTTTCTCCTTTTCCTAGGTTTTCGTGGAATCGTCACCTCCCAATTCCTGAAATTGAAATCCCAATGGCTTCCAAATCTCTGCCATGTGTCCTCTAAGATGAACAGTTCCAATCCTTTCGACAATTCCTCCAAACGCCAACTACTCGCCACGTATCCCCTTAAATGGACTGCTCTGATGGTTATCGATCTTCGGTGTTAGATATTACGGTCAAGATCCTTCATAAATCAACGACCAAGATCTTTATCAGTAATCTCCTTTCATGATTCTGGAGGATTCTTCCCCCTCGATTTCCTGGTAACGAAATGTCGAAATGGTTAATGGAAAAACAAGTTAAGGTCCATGCTACTTCTGCGGATTCAACAGTTATCAGCTCTCTGCACTCGAAATCATACGGTGACTATGCTCTTCCTCGTGAGCTTCCACAACTTTTGTTCCCAGACTTGGGAGATTTGTCTGCTTCCATAGGTTTCAAACCTTTTCCCTCTTTGACGAATCTTCCTCCTCTGGAATTCATCAACACTTCTTGAAGGTGTTCTTTCTTTTGATCTTTTTTCCTTGATAGGATTTTGAATAGCTCAATTCGAAGGATTTTCTAAAGGAGAAAATGTTTCTCTCCCACCTAGCGTCATCTTGCTAGGTCTTCGACACTTATTCATTTCATGCACTCCTTGCATCTGGACTCTTAAGTTTCCTGCGTTTTTCTCTGGACCTCCCTTCCTGAATTGTTCTTTGATTCAGTCAACGCACACCTTGCATTAGAGAGTGCACACCTTGCATACACAGTTCAGTAGAAGAACAGCTGAAACTTATTTAGTCCCGTTATACATTCATAGAGTCACTCTCTCAAACTCTCAAGAATGAACATGAACTGTAACTATTACACATACAAAACAACATATATTCATTCATACCCAAGATGAACACAACTCAAAACAGATTTGGGACAATTTTTGTTTGTTCTGTTCATTCAAAAAAATGAAATAATTACATAGTGTTTCTTATCCATTCTATTCTTCTCTCCTCTCCTCTCCTATGGTTACTCATCCATATCTCTATTACAATGCCATTGAAAATCTATCTAAGGACCAGCTCCCTGAGCTCTCTCGTCCTTTCCTGAATTTATTCAATTTAGAATTCAAACTATCACCTAACTAGTGCTACTATAATAACTACGAGTTATTGCAAGATAGACTCTACACTCCATATCCTTGATTTCTTATAGTCCTGAATACTTTACAAACAAGTTACAATTTAAAATGTCGTTTCAAAAAGATCCCAACAACCGATTTAATTTCTGAGTAAATGCTTGATTTGAACTTTGCATTGTTGAGATGTAATTCTTCTCCCCTCCACGTGTGCACTAATGGCTTTGAAGTCGATGCTCCTCAATCATACTCCTCTGGTTAAAATATTTTGTGGAATCCTATCCATGAGCTCCTTTACTATCTTTCCATGCTTCAAAATATCAGGTTCTGTGACCTAACTTGCATCTTCCATTGGATGATCTTTCCACTTCACTAAGTACTCGGGATATGTTTTCCTCCTGGTTTTCTTTCCATCCCTCTGTTCAATAATTTTCTCCATCTGGGGTATTTCTTTTTTGGGATATTGTTGTTCCCACTAAATCTCTTTTTGATCATATTCCTCTCCTACTTCATCTCTCCTATAAGGATATAGGTCTGCAGCATTGAATATCGACAATATCCCAACGTTGTCTGGCAACTCAATCTCATAAGCATTGGCTACGAATTTTCTGAGAATTTTGCATGGTCCTATCTTTTTCATATTTAATTTGTTGTATGTTCCCTTGGGAATATCTCTTTTCTTAGATGAGCTAAAACTTCATCCCCAACTTCAAATTGAGTTCCTCTTCTCCTCTGGTCAACTTTGCTCTTGTATTTCTGATTGTTGTCTTGTAGCTGCTCTCTGACTTTGTCATGTAGTTTTTGCATCTCCGTTGCAAACTCTTCTACTCCAACACTTCTAAACTCATATTGACTCAATTTCCTAAATTTTGTGATCCCTCTTGGCTGTATTCCATACACAATCTCAAACGAACTTTTTCCTGTGCTCCTGTTCACTGAATTGTTGAACACACATTTTTCTTGTGCTAGAATCTGATTCCATTGATGACCTTGCTCAATGAATAAATTTCTCAACAAGTTTCCTAGAATCTTGTTTACTAATTTAGTCTGTCCATTTGTCTAAGGGTGATATGTTGAACTAAAATATAAGTTAGTCCCTAGCCTCTTCCATAGATTTCTCCAAAAATGTCCTACAAATTTGGTGTCCTTGTCTGAAACTATGCTCCTTGATAATCCATGTAGTCTTACTACTTCTCTAAAAAAAAATTGGCGATGTGTGTGGCATCACTTGTCTTTTGGAATGGTATGAAATGTGCCATTTTTTAGAATCTTTCCACCACAACGAATATGGAATCGCTCCCTTTCTGAGTTCTAGGCAATCCCAAAACAAAATCCATGTTGATTTCATCCCACGGCCTTTCTGGAATTGGCAAAGGCTGATACAAACCAATGTTTTGTTGTCTCCCTTTTGCATAATGACAAATTATGCATTTGTTCACGAACTTCTTCACTTCTTCCCTCATGCTCAGCCAATAATACGAATTACTCAACTATGAAAATGTCTTATCATGACCAAAGTGTCCAGCTAAACCTACGTTGTGTTTTTCTTTCAGTAGGTTGTATCTCATTGAGCACTTTAGAACATATAATTGGCTTCCCCTGAGTAGTAATCAATCATGAATTAAATATTCAGTCCATGGGCTTTTGTCTCCCAACAAAGGATTCTTGCCTGCCTCATAATCTTCTTTGAAATCTGTGTCTTCTCCATACATCTCCTTGAGGTGTTCGAACCCCAATGTCTCCACTCAAAATTCTTGTACAATCAAACTCCTCATGCTCAAAGGATCTATGACTTTGTTAGTAGTTCCAACAATGTGTTTAATAACAAAAGTAAAATTTTGCATAAATTCTACCCATTTTTCATGTCTTTGATTCAACTTCTCTTGCCTAGTAATAAATTCCAAATCATGATTATCACTATACAAGACAAATTCTTTAGGAATTAGATAATGCCTCCATTTTTTCAAAGCTTGAATCACCACATAAAATTCCTTGTCATAAGTGGAATACTTTTTCTTGGCTTCATTCAATTTCTCGCTGAAATAAGCGACTGGCCTATTATCTTGACTCGAGACTGCTCCAATAGCAAATCTGCTTGAGTCGCATTTCACCTGAAATGTTTTCCCAAAATCTAGCAAGACCATAATTGGCTTCTCTATGATATTCTCCTTCAACACTTTGAAACTTATTTCAGCTTCCTCTATCCAACTGAAGGATTTCTGTTTTTTCTTCATAGTTTCTAGCATGGGTGCACATGTGGCACTGAAATTTCTGATAAATTTCCTATAAAAACTCGCTAACCCATGAAAACTTCATACCTCACATATGTTGCTTGGAGACAGCTATTCTCTAATCTCTCTCACATTTTCTGGGTCTATCTTCAATTCATTTGAAGAGACTACAAAACCCAAATATATGAGCTCCTTCTTCATAAAAGAACTCTTCTTCAGATTTATCAACAACTTCTCTCATTGTAATCTTCCCATCACTGATGTCAAGTGTCTCAAGTGTTTTTCTTTTGTTTTACTAAAGATCAGTATGTCATCTAGATACACTGTGAAAAATTTGCTTATGAAGTCTTTCAACACTTCATTCATCAGTCTCATAAATGTGCTCGGTGCATTTTTCAACCCAAACGGCATGACCAACCATTCAAACAATCCTTCATTTTTCTTGAATGTTGTTTTCCATTCATCTCCCTCTCTCATTCGGATTTGATGATATCCACTCTTCAAGTCTATCTTTGAGAAATAGCTTGCTCCACTCAAACATTCCATCAAATCATCCATCCTCGGTAAAGGAAATCTATACCGAATGGTTATCTTGTTGATGGCTCAAGAATCTGTACACATTCTCCATCCTCCATCCTTTTTTGGACTTAATACAGTCAGTACTGCAAATGGGCTTAGGATTTCTCTGACTAACCCTTTGTCCAACAACTCTTGGACTTGCCTTTTGACCTCCTTAGTCCCTCTAGGTTTCAACCTATAAGTTTCTTTGTTTGGTAGACTAGCTCCTGGAATAAGGTCAATGTGATGGGTTATGCTCCTGATGGGTGGTAATGAGTGTGGTGACTCATATATGACTATATCAACAAAGTTTTCTAACAGTTCCTGGATTTCTACAGGCAAATCTTCTACAGAACTACTCGTAAGGATAACTCTAGGCTTCCTCACAAAAAAAAATTGTGTTTCTTTCTCCTTCTTGAATTCTTTCAAGAGTTCCTTCCCACTCATGAGAAGTATTCTTGAACTAGCTTATGCCTTCTCTCCTTTTTCTTCAATGGGTAACAACATATGTGTTCTACCATTTTTCTCTAAGGTATATGTTAAGCCCTAATATTGGCTCATTACCCCTTAATTGGGCCATATTACATTAGTAATGTTATTTTATTTATGTCGGCTTTATTCCATTAGTTGTAATTATACCTCCTAGTCTCCTATATATACCAAGGAGACATTTTCATTTGGAATCATCTTGTACTTGAACATTATGTGGGGTAAAAGGAGGTTGCCCCCTCAAAGAGGCTTATTATCTGAAATTATCTATTTTTCAATGCATTGAGTACTTATTCTGACGTTTTTGTATGTTATATTGATATTTGGTTCTTATCATATGGTATCAAAGCTCAAGGTCTTGGGGTTTCGCTGCTACATCTGAGACACCTTGGTATTTCAACTATAAAAAAATTTCTACAACATTTCAGAAGAAACCGCTTCAAGGATAATTAGTAGATGGATCAAGGTTCGTTGGGTTAAAATTTCATCTCCTTTGACCTTATACTTTCATAGATAAAGCCTGTGAAAGATAGGGTTCTGCAATCATCCTAAACTGAGTCATTGCAGAATTTTCGCTATAAAAAAATTTCTGTAACATTTCAGACCTTGAAATCTAGAGGATATTCACATAAATTAGTAAGGTATCTGTGGTAAAAATTTTAGCATCTGGTCAATCTTACATTTGTAGATACACCCTGTGGAATATAGGGCATCTGACTAGTCCTATTGACTAGTTTCAAGAAGGTGTTCCAGGTAAAACAATCATAAATTCTTCTTAGAATATCCAAATTGAGTAAGACTAGTTTCATTGGATAGTGGATAGTCTATAGTATTTCTGGTACGAGTTTCAGAATTTTATATCAATTATTTTGTGCGGGGCACGCTATACAAGTGAGATCTCCTAGAAAAACCAAAAATCAGCAAGTTGTGGGGAAGTTACCGTAAATTCCACTTGTCACATTCAATTTTGATCAGACCTATGGAATTGCAAAGAATAAATATCCAATAACTACATAAAAAAAGTTCATACCTAGAAGGGCCGAAACTTGGGAGATACAACAGAAGAATGATTGTCTAGAAGAACCACCTCAAAATCAAGGCTCAAAAGTGATACTTGGCCAACATGCCACCCAAAAAGGGAACTTATACACCAAATAATCCTCCATACAATCCTACTTGGACTCTTGATGAAGGTGAAGAAATATGTAGGGACATAAATGATTTACAAAAGAAGATAGTAACAAAAGATGAACTATAAGAGATGGAAGCTAAGTTGGAGGCAAAGATGGATGGTTTAAAAGAGGAGATCATGGAAGTATTGAAAAATTTCATAACAGAGAATACACTTGAAAGTGAAAATGCATCCCATGAAATTCATGAAGAGGACACAAGGAAGGTGAATCAAGAATCGAGCAATCCATTTCACAAAATTGGATCTTCGTTCAGGGTATCATCATATTAGAATGAAGGAAGAAGATATCCCAAAAACAACATTTTGAACTGATCAAGGCCATTATGGATTTTTGGTCATGTATTTTCGCCTTACAAATGCACCTTCCACATTCCAAGGGTTGATGAATTCCATTTTCAATCCCTTCCTTCAAAAATTTGTGTTAGTATTTTTTGATGATATACTAATCTATAGCAAGTCTTGGGAGGATCATGTGCGACATGTTCACAAGGTGCTACAACTACTAAAGGAGAAACAACTATATGCCAAACCATCCAAATGTTTCTTTGGAGTGAAGGAGGTAGAGTATTTGGGTCATATTGTATCTCGTAAAGGTGTCAAGGTATACCCTAACAAGATTAAGTCCATGATGGATTGGCCGATTCCCAAAACATTGAAGAATCTTAGAGGATTTTTGGGTTTGACAGGTTACTACCGCAAGTTTTTTCGGCACTATGGAAGAATAGCAGCACCTTTAACGACACTAACTAAGAAGGATGCATTTTCATGGACTCCAGAGGCAACTAAATCTTTTGAACAACTTAAAGAGGTGATATGCAAAGTTCCTGTCTTGACCACTCCAAACTTAACAAAAACCTTTATTGTGGAATGTGATGCCTCAGGAAATGGAATTGGTGTTGTCCTAATGCAAGAAGGAAGGCCCATTTCTTTTGAAAGTCGATCACTCAAGGGAAAGGACTTACACAAACCCATTTACAACAAGGAAATGATGGAAATACTACATACATTGAAGAAATTGCATCCTTACCTAATAGGTAGGCACTTCAAGGTCAAAATAGATCATGATAGTCTTAATTACTTCTTGGAACAAAGACTATCTTCAGAAGAACAACAAAAATGGGTAACCAAGATATTGGGTTATGATTTTGAAATTGACTATAAAAAGGGGAAGAAAAATGTTGTGGCAAATGTACTCTCAATAAAGGATGAATATGTTGAGGCCTTTCTCTGTACTATCTCAATCATCCAACCCGATTGGATAATAGAAGCAAGGGATGAATGGAAAAATGACGAAAAAGTGTGGAGTCTCATTCAAAGGTTGCAACAGGATTCTAGTGCATCAGATACATTTACATGGAAAAATGATTCACTATGGTACA
>SNQJ01S0025451.1:91753-124535 GCA_010110895.2 Picea sitchensis
CAAACCTTCACTCTCTCATCCTGTGAATCTCCGAGACGAGAGAAGTCAACAAACGTGTTGACTCCCCCCTTCCTATGGCATGGGTTCACCAGTTAATCATGCGGGCCCGACCTCATGGTTCTGCCACATGTCTACACGAATCTCGGCTCTCGGCACTTCACGACTTCTAAAGTCGAAAGTGACCCCTCTCAACCTCCAAACCCCCGAACGCGTGATAGATGATGGGGTCCCTGATCCAACAGGTCTCTCGTTCTCTAGATCCAACGACTATCTCCACTCCTCGCTATTTCACAACTCGTGACTTAGAGCGCCCAACTCTTGGGCCCTCACCCTGCGAACTTCCGAGTTTGCGAGATCCTTAGATCTCTACCACCTATTCTCTTCGAATGGATGGTATCGATCTTCTCATGACTTCACCACTCGTGAAGTCAAAGGACTTCCATTTTTGATCTCCAATGCCCAAACCCCCGATATGGGTGATCTCGTGACACTTGTCCTACTCCGGATGGACTGCTCAAATTCTTTCGTGAATTCGGGACTTGTGACCCCCTGTGACACAATCTTATCAACTCAAAACCCCAATAGCTGAAATACCGACGAGTCCCCTGATCTTCACCATGTGTCTCAACGAACAGATGACCCAGATCAATTTCACCTTCTCGCGATTTCTGAGGTCGAGTGCCCGGATTCTCGTCCTACGGAACCCCGAACTCCCGAACGCCGATATCCCGATACAACCTCTTCGGGACTTCGCCTTTCGCTGCTCTTTGCGTGAGGCTTTAAACCTCAGGAAACTCTCAACAGATCCAATGACTATCGGGTTCTTTGCTCAAGATCTGATGGCTTAGATCATCTCTCCTATGCGCTCTTCCTGTACTGCCTCCTGGATGTGAAATCCTTCAACGGTCCAGATCTTCTCGACTGATCCGATGACAACTATTTCTCCTACTAAGTTTTGGCGCTTTCTTCCTACACTTGGAAGAATTTCAAGTGTCCAAAGGCCTCTAACTTCACTCCTTTTCCTCTACGAGCTCTGGGACTTGAGTCCTTGCCTACGTTCTCAAATATGCCACTCCTCCTAAGCTTTAAAGACTCTTAACTCTCCCAAAGAGTCCTTTCACTTCTGCACTCCTTGCAGCTATGGCTTCGTGCGTCGAAATCACTACTCCTCTTGAGCTTATCCTTCGAATCCTCAAGGGATCCTGCCTTCTGCACTCCTGCAAAATCTTTGCACCCAAAGTGCTATCTCCTCTGAGCTTCTCTGAGACTCTGACCTCTAGGCAAATGATTCCTTCTTCCTTCTCCCATAGATAGAGAATTTGGATGCCCTCCTAGCTATCCCCTGCTCAAGTAACCTCTTGCTGAGAGTTTCAGGGTGTTCAACAACCCTGCAAATATCCTTCGGTGGTTTCTTCCTTAAATCATAGAACTCAAAGAGTTCTTTTCCTCTATGTGCCTATCTTCACATCTACTCAATTCCCACTTGACAGAGTGTCAAGAATCCTCAGATGATTCCGACTTCTTAAGAACTCACAATAGAGTCCTTCTGTGCACTCCTTGCACTGGCTTAATGCCCACCGAGCTTTACAGAACTCCTTAGAGATTATGTCTGCAACTGTGTTCCTCCACAACCTTTCCTCCTAAGGTGTTCAACAACTTGAAAGGTCTTCCTCTGAATTGTCGATTCCAGTTTCTATGCCCACCTGGCATGTCTTTGTCTAACTCCGCAGAGTTCAGAAGTGCATCTATGCACTGGTATCCAGAGACTGCAGTACTCTGTCAAGCCCTCTTGGCATGAAACCACAAAGAACCTCTCAAGCCTGAAATAAAAAAAAACTCCCTGCAAATGTCTAGCATACATCTACAACATAAATTGAACACACACAGACATTCATTCAACGCACGAAATATGCAGGAAAAGCTGTTGTTTGTATTAAATGGGAAATGCATGTTTTTATGAGGTGCTCCTGAGCATGGCCTATAACAAGGTCTCGACTCCTTCTATTTCACTTTCACTCTCTCTTGTGCATCTCTAACTACTACCACTAACTCAAAATGATATCGAAATTGATCTTTTACATGAGGGGGCTCTTCGAGGTCTTCCCTCCAATCTACCTACCTTATTCAATTACATTGAATGGGTTGTCTAGTCCACCATATGGATCTAGATATTAGCCTTCAAATCATTAAAGGCCTATCTACTCTATGCCTGTGCAAAGCATGGCTTCATGGCTCACCATCCTAAGACATTAAATTACATTCAAATTCAAAATTGAAGACGAGGGTTGTGCCTCTCTTCAGCCTTGAATGAACGCACTGACGTGGTTGGTTGGCTGGCTAGCTGACCTGGAGAGATGCTCCTACATCATACTCCTCAGTTGAAAAATTCATGAGCTCCTGCTCATGAGCTTCCCATCTCAGCGTTGGAAATCCTCCTAGATCCCAAACAAATTTCTGGAGCTGTTCATCTACTCCATCTCCCTGCTACTGCTGTTGCTTCTGCACTACTGTTTTTGCTTCTTTCCTTCTGCTCAACTTCTCCTTGCTGACAGTTTCTATTGATTCTACCATCATCCTCCTGATATTCGCGATCACTTCATCCAGCTTCTCCAGTGGATGGGTCTATTCATGCAGCCTCCCCCGCTGCAAAAATTTTCTGCAATTGGGCAGATCATCATGATCTCCCATGCCATCTTCATCTTCTGTGGCCTCAACTTTCCATCCTGCTACAAAGTCTAGATCTGCAGTCTTCATCACCTTTTTATCTCCCTGGCTGAAAATTCTGAGCAATTCCTCAGAATACTCCTCTACCAACATCTGCTCATGGCAGTCACCTGCTAGCTCTGGATTGTTCAACCAATCATCTAGCATCTCCAGCTCCATCTCCCATCGAGTGATCAATTTTCCTGCCTACTCTTTGGCTTCTTCTGCTACCAGCTTCAATGCTGCAGCTTTCTCAGTTTCCTGGCAAAAAGCATTGAGACACTCCTTAGAATGCTCATATCCTGTTTTTTCTTGGGCAGCTTCCAAAGTCTGCTCCAATGTTTCTCTGACAGTTTCTATTAGTTTTCCTACTTCTGTTGTTGCTGCATTTGCAACATAGATTTCTGCCTCCCTTTGGGAAAATGGTAGGAATATTTCAATTCCCCCAATCATCAAAATATTTCTCCGATCTTCCTCTTCTGTTAGATGCATCTGCTGATCCAAACTCACCTCTGAGTTTATGAGACTCTCAGATAATCTCATCTGCTCATCCCTGCCCACCTGGAAATATGGGATTGTCCTACTGCCCTCTTGGCATTCTATGGAATCAACTGATCCCATCTATGTTCCCTTTCCCACTTGGAAAAATGGAAATTCTTGGCTTCCCTCCTGGCAGTCTATGAGATCCCGCAGTGATCTCGATCCCTTGCCCTCCTGGCAATTGGGAATTTCCTTTCTTCCGTCCTGGTAGAGCTTGAGATCTTCAGTTGATCCCAACTCATCCTTACTACTGAGACTTCTCCCAGTCTCTAGCTCACATATCTGAACCATCTTCTCTTCTGGTCTATTGAGGTTTTTAGCATGCCTCAACCACCCTCTTAACAACCTATGCTATCTTCTAGCCATCAATTGCTTGACTGACCATTTTACCTTTGGCTTGTTCATCGGCCATTCGTACACCCATCTTGACCTTGCATTCTGCTACATCCCCAATGTAAGTTCATCCATCCTTGCGTTCATCTCAGTGAGTTATTCATCCCATTTAGATTCGCTCATTAGCTCTAGGTATTTCCTTTCAACATTCATATAGCCTTTAGTAGCCATCTTGTTGTCCTTGTCTGCTCTCCTGGAAAACCTGTTGCTCATCTGCAAGCGACCATCTACAGAGTCCTCAGTGCTATGTTTCCCTTTGCCCCTCTGTCTACAATGTACAAACAGAATCCGGGCTCTGATACCAAACTTGACGCAGAATCACCCTCCTCTACCTCGGCAGAGTCTCTGTGTGACCTCCCGGTCTTAAGGATCGTTCACTCTATTCCATGAGACGAAGCGGCTCTTTCGATTCCCACTGGAATCTCAGTCAAAATCGATCCATAGGTCCTTCGAGAACTCCCCTGTGTGAACAACACTATGCACGAGTTCCTATGTTCCCAAATGAACACAACGCTATGACCAAGGGCCAACCCCAAAGTCACTTATCGAAAATCTTTCACCCTCGCGAGTTTGCGAGTCGGAACTCTGACTCTTCCTTCTCCAATCCTGCGATACCCGAAATGCCGATACAGGTATAACTCTTCTCCTTTTAGCACCCTCTACGTGTGACCACTGACTATGCTTAAATTCCAGTGCCTCTCACAACTCGCACCTTTGTGAGTTCGTGGGTCGAACCCTCGTGCCCTTCTATTGCGATCTCCCAAGACGCGATAAGTCAGCATCGGGTTGACTCCTCCCTTGACGCTTTTCGCTATTCGCAACCTCTCGGGTTGAAGTGTCAGGCCTTCACTCTCTCATCCCACAAATCTCCAAGACGTGAGAAGTCAACATCGTGTTGACTCCCCCCTTCCTGTGGCATGGGTCCACCTATCAATCACGCGGGCCCCACCTCGTGGTTCTTCCATGTGTCTACACGAATCTCGGCTCTCAACACTTCGCGACTTCTGCAGTTGAAAGTGACCCCTCTCAACCTTTGAACCCCCAAATGTGTGATAGGCAATGGGGTCCCTAATCCAATGGTCCTCTTGTTCTCTGGATCCAACAGCTATCTCCGCTCCTCGTTGTTTCGCAACTCTCGACTTAGAGAGCCCAACTCTTGGGCCCTCACCCTGCGAACTTTCAAGTTCGTGAGATCCTTAGGTCTCTACCACCTGTCCTCTTCGAATGGATGGTCCCAATATTCTCACGACTTCGCCACTCGCGAAATCGAAGGACTTCCCTTTCTGATCTCCAATGCCCGAATCTCGGATATGGGTGATCTCACGACACCTGTCCTCCTTCGAATGGACCACTCAAATTCTTGCATGAATTTGGGACTTGTGACCCCCTGTGACACAATCTTATCAACTCGAAACCCCGGTAGCTAAAATACTGATGAGTCCCCTAATATCTGCAACGTGTCTCAACGAACAGATGACCCACATCAATTTCGCTTGCTCATGATTTTTGAGGTCGAGTGCCCAGATTCTCGTCCTCCAGAACCCCGAACTCCTGAACATCGATATCCCGATACAACATCTTCGGGACTTCACCTTTCATTGCTCTTCACGTGAGGCTTTAAACCTCATGCAAATCTCGATAGATCCAACAACTTTTGGTTTCTTTGCTCAAGATCTTACGACTCAAATCATCTCTCCTGTGCGCTCTTCCTGTACTGCCTCCTGGACGTGAAATCCTTCAATGCTCTAGATCTTCTTGGCTGATCCGACAACAACTATTTCTCCTGTTGAGTTTTGGCACTTTCTTCCTGCACTTGGAAGAATTTCAATTGTCCAAAGGCCTCAACCTTTGCTCCTTTTCCTCTACGAGCTCTGCGACTTGAGTCCTCACCTGCATTCTCAAAGACGCTACTCCTCCTGAGCTTTAAAGACTCTGAACTCTCCCAAAAATTCCTCTCACTTCTGCACTCCTTGCAGTTATGGATTCGTGCACCGAAATCACTACTCCTCTTGAGCTTATCCTTCGAATCCTCAAGGGATACTTCCTTCTGCACTCCTGTAGAATCTTTGCACCCAAAGTGTTGTCTCCTCCGAGCTTTTCTGATACTCCGACCTCTAAGCTAAATGATTCCTTCTTCCTTCTCCCACAGATGGAGAATTTGGATGCCCTCTTGGCTATCCCCTACTCAAGCAACCTCTTGCTGAGAGTTTCAGGGTGTTCAACAACCCTGCGAAGATCCTTCAGTGGTTTCTTCCTTAAATCACATAACTCAAAGATTTATTTTCCTCTTTGTGCCTATCTGCACATCTACTCAATTCCCACCTGACAGAGTGTCAAGAATCCTTAGATTATTCTGACTTCTTAAGAACTCACAATAGAGTCCTTCTTCTATGCACTCCTTGCACTGGCTCAATGCCCACCTAGTAGAGATTTACAGAACTCCTCAGAGATTCTGTCTGCAACTGTGTTCCTCCATAGCCTTGCCTCATAATGTGTTCAACAACCTCAAAGGTCTTCCTCTGAATAGTTGATTCCAGTTTCTGCGCCCACCTAGCACATCTTTGTTTGACTCCACATAGTTCATAAGTGTATCAATGCACTGGTATCCAGATACCGCAGTACTCTGTCACACCCTCCTAGCATGAAACCACAAAGAACCTCTCAAGCCTTAAATCAAAACAACTCCCTGAAAATGTCTAGCATACATCTACAACATAAATTGAACACACACAAACATTCATTCAACACAGGAAATATGCAGGAACAACTGTTGTTTGTATTAAATGGAAAATGCCTGTTTTTACAAGGTGTTCCTGAGCATGGCCTATAACAAGGTCTCGACTCCTTCTCTTGCACTTTCACTCTCTCTTGTGCATCTCTAACTACTACCACTAACTCAAAATGAGATTGAAATTGATCTTTTACATGAGGGGTCTCTTCGAGCTCTTCCCTCCAATCTACCTACCTTATTCAATTACATTGAATGGGATGTCTAGTCCACCATCTAGATCTAGATATCATCCTTCAAAGCATTAAATGCCTATCTACTCTACACCTATGCAAAGCATGGCTTCACGGCTCACTAGTCTAAGACATTAAATTACATTCAAATTCAAAATTGAAGATGAGGGCTGGGCCTCTCTTCATCCTTGAATGCACGCGCTGACATGGCTAGCTGGCTGGCTGGCTAACGTGGAGTCCTGCATCAGTATTTTATGATATATTTCTTGTGGAAGTTAGGGTTTTTTCACAAGTTATTTTCCAATGATTTTAAGATCTTTTTACGTGGTTAGAACGCTCATTTAAAAAAAAAAATAGAGACATGTTTTATCATCTTTAAATAACACATGATTTTTTTTAAGAGGGTAAAATTGTGGTTGGGGAAGTATACACACAAGAAATACAAATGTTTTCATGTGGTTGGAAACACATTGTTTCACCTAGTTGGAAACCCTTGTAACCCTTGTTGGTACCCCTTTGAGTAGTACCACATTAGAAAGTTCCTGTAGATAGAATATCACTTCCACATACCTTTGGGTATATAGGAAGTCCCCTAGGTATACCTGAAACCAACCTTATAAAACATATTTGGTCATCTTTTTTCTATAGTACACTAAGAAAAACACTATGGGAGACCACTCTCTAGTACCTGGGTAGTCTGGTAGCATGACTAAGGGCACAGTTAAGCCTCCTTATTTAGTGCCCTGAGATATTGGGCCAAGTACTATTGTTGGAACATGCACATATATTAGATAACTAAAACACCCACTCCCTTGACCTTAGGCCCCAATGACGTTTTTCCATGGCTCCAAATAAAGATCCAAAATTTACTTCACCAATTAGACCTCCAAAATGCTCCTCCATGACTCATTAAGAAAATGAGGAGATATAAAATCATCTATCCAAATTTGATAGTCATGTCAATGAATTGAATTATAGGTCAATGAAAAAGGTTGATTTGATAAATATTCAAACAGAAATGGGAAGAAAGATGGATGAAAATAAGGAACTGATGGAAAGAAAGATGGAAGAAAATAAGAAACTAATGGAAAGAAAGATGAAATAGTTGGAAGATGAGATTATAGAATCCTTAAATGTGAGGCTCCCTAAAATGATAAGGTCTATGAAGGGACTCGTGAAAATAAGGGTAATATTTAGGTTGAAACAAATTACAATAATAAGAATTTTATAAGGGGATTTAGCTCCAATAGTGGAGTTACATATGGATGGTTCCCAAAAGGAGTGAACCTTCCCAAGGTTGAGTTAAAGAAGTTTTATGGAACAAATGTCTTTACCTAGGTGAACCAAACATAACAATATTTTGAAATGCATAATTTGATGGATGATAAGAAAAGGATTCACATACCAACCTTGAACTTTGAGATAAAACCATATCAATTGTATCAATGGGTAGTGTTGAGGAAAAGGTATGAAGAACCTTACTCAAGCATTTTCAAATATTCATAGGCTAAGGAAAGATAGTTGGGAACGTTACTCGGGTTTTATAGCCTTTAATTCAAAACAATCTCTTAATCCATAGGTAATATGTACTAGGGACTAAGGATGATTTTATATGTTATATGTAACTGTGAAAAAGAAAAGAAGCGAAGATATACATAAGTGTCTATAGGAAAAGATATGAGAATAAAAGTAAAATATGAACAATATCATAAGATATAAATGTGACATTGAAATCAAAAAAATGATTTTTATATTAATTTCATTATGAGATACAAAGAAAAAATATCTTTACACAACCCTGCGAGGGTGGGACCAAAGTCAGATTTAGAAGCTTCCTATGGACACCATACAAAAAGACTCTGACAACAAAATAAAATGAAGCTAAAGATTTGGATCATCTTTCCATAAAATTGTTGTTACTTGACTCTGCAAAATATCCTTTATAAGTTATGAAATCTAATCCATAAACAAGAAATAACACACAGACTGCCAAGAGAGATCATAACCTTTAGAAACAAGCTGCTGAAAGATATTATTCAGTTTTGAATCTTTCCACCTTCAATAAGACGCTGTTGTAATGAAGATGGTTTATCTTTCTAGTAAACTCAGAATGAATGAAGGAAAAAAATATCTCACAAGTATAGAGAAAACCTTATATCAAAAGTTCTCCTTCTGTTCTATCTCCCTTGTCTCTTCTTTTTATTGAGATTTTATTCTTCTTCAAACAAGTTAAGGTAGTTCAACTACCTTTCTTTTGTTAATCCTTAGTTATCTTAACCACAAGTTTAAGATAAATAGATAATAATAAAATAAATATGGGTCTATTAAATATTAACTAAATTGGTGGGACCCCTAATTTCTTTGTTAAATTTTAACAAAATATGACTCCTCCTTGTTACTCCCTTTTTATTGACTTCAATAATCAACATAATGTGAAATATAATAACCCAATATATACTCCAACATTTTCCTTGTAACTCCCATTCACATAAATATTCAAACACTTTATTATTAAGAAAAATAAAACATGATTGTTGACCAAAAATAGGATGATATCCACGTTGTCCAAAACATTTTGTCTAAAAATATGCTTGCTATCCAAAAACAATAGTCTGTTGCCATACCAATAACAACATTAGAATCCATATTTCCTATGAGAGGCAGTTTTCCTCTTTTCACTATTTCCCTCTTTTGATATTTTTGTTGCATCCTTAGGCTGGTTGGAACCTTGAGCATGGATCCCATTGATGACATGCGAGCAATTGTGTTTGATGTGAATATGGGAGGACACATATTCAGAGGAATTTTCAGAAGAGCTAGGGGAATTGGCCACTTTTTTCCCTTTATCAATCTCTGGTTTGGGCGTGGTGGTTTTGAGCCTTTTTATTTCATGTGAGTAGAACGTTGAATAGTAAATCAGGTTCAGATCAATTTTATGCCAACAGGAAAGAAAATACGATTGCATTGGATTTTGCATAGCTAGAATGCAAACAATACACCATAGACTTTGTATCAACACTATAAATACAATGTTTTCACCAGGAACAACATAATTCATACCCTAACTCAAACATGGAGTTGAGCTATAGTTCTGGTTTGAGTTTCTCAAATGATGAAAAGGAAAAAAAAGGAAAACCCAAATCAAAATGTGGTATTGCACAACCAGATTTTTTTTTAAAAGACATGATATAAACTTTGGAAAAAAAATACATTTTGTATGCAAAGTCCTAGAGACAACAAAACGATTTTAAATTGAGCAGAGTTTCAATTAAAAGAATGAAGAGATAAAATTTTGATACTTGTAAGAGTAAATCTAAAGAAACCATGAAACACAACTCCTTCAAGGCCGAAAATGGTGGAGTTTCTATTTACCATAGTGCCCACAACAAATACCAAAAACATAGTGAATGCGACATCCCCGAGATAGGGTAAGAACTACGTGCAATAAATGTACGTCACTTCGCATCTCCCATTATTAAATTTCACTAACCATAGCATAATGAAGTGCGCTAGATTCCATCAACCCTTTACACATATGTCCATTGTTTTGGCAAAGTGACTATACAAACTTCTAATATCAAAAGTTGGGTCCAAAACCAACACAAGGATCCACAACATATACCATTTGCCAAAGAAATTCCATACCATATGGTGACCCATTGTCCAAATATAACATAAGTTTACGTATAATTCCTACTTAGTGTTATAGTCTAGATGTAGCAAGGGAAAGAATGTCTAACAACATAACCATTTCTTTTCAAATCAAATCATAAACCAATCCTCCATAAATTGCAATTAGAACCATAGTTTTTCTTTTGTTCCCAATTGTGTAATTTTTCTTGTACTGCAATAATAAGCGGAGCTTTGACAACTTAACAAGAGGAGTCAATTCCTTTTATTACTGTTCTACATGGGTCTCACCTATTTAGTATTAATAATATGTATGTGTAAATGCATTGCAACTTATTTGCAGGAAGGGATATCATGTTGCAATTTTTTAGGTGTCAACAAACTGGCGACTCCATAGGGAAACCTATTCTCAATAGATTTAAAACTCAGAACGTTAGGATCTGTAGACCGATAGAAGTAGGTGATTGAAATTTCTCATAAAATAGTTATGCAGTAAGGGGAAATGATGGTTTAAGGGAAACGACGAGATGGGACTTTGGGGAATAACTTATGGAAAGTGAGATGTATGAGGGGAAGTGGTCATGTATGCATAACAATCAACAAGGTTCACAACTAATAACACTTTTCAAAATTTTGAGGAGAATGATTCTGATATGATCTTGAATCTCAGGATGGAGGGAATAAAGGGATATCAGAAACAAGAAAGAAAACAAAACCAACTATACTACAACAGTATTGAAAGAAAAAATCTATTCCTCCAGTGTGTCAAAAGGAATATATCGTAGCAACTATGTCCATATTGTTTTCATTGATCAACAATACTTACAGAATGATATCATTATGGAAAAACTATTCCTGACTTTATTTTTGATGACCATGCAAAACAAACAACAAAAAATAAAACTCAATAAACCAAAATGACAGAAAATACGTAAGACAAAAAAATATACAACAATCATATTTAGAACAAATTGAGTCAATGGTCAAATTGGTTCCACATAATGTTTCAAATGGGAACCATTGGCACTGCAAGAAAATAATCGCTCATCCATGTCCTTAAGAAGATATGAATTTGTGCGGAGGATAAAAGCGATTTTAAATGGACCTAGCCATAACTTTTGGAATTTAGAATGTCTCCCTCTCTCAGCATGAGATGAATCCCACAATAATACTTTGTCATCAATTTTAAATTCAACAGTCTTTGATCTTTTGTTAAAATATTTCTTCACTGTTTGTTTCTTTCTATTCAAATTTTCCAAGGAAAAATTTCTTTGTTCTTTCAGGGCTAGCAATGTATTTATCCTTTGAGAAAAATAAAAGAATTTAATTCTTCAGTCTGCAACATTAACTGTAAGGAAGAAAGTTCCAATTCAATAGGAAGAATAGCCTCTTGGCCATAAACGAGGTGGAAATGAGTAAATATTGTACTTTCTTTTATGGTAGTATGGTTGTCCCAAAGAGCATAAGTTATAAGTGTGTGTCACATGCGAGGTTTGTCTTCTATGATTGTCTTTATAATTCTAACTAGGTTTTTATTAGTAGACTTTGCTTGTCCGTTTCCTTGAGGGTAATAAGAAAATGAAGTTAAATGCTTGCACCTAATTTAGCCATAAATTGGATCAATTTTGCAGAAATGAAGGTTGGACCATTGTTTGTAATGATTTCTAATGGAAGGAAAAATCTAGAAAAGATATTAGACTCTAGAAAATAGATCACTTGTTCATCTTCTATATGTCTAAGATGGACAACCTTAGTCCACTTAGTAAAGTAATCAATGGCTATCAAAATAAATATATGTCCTATAGAGGATGAAGGATTGATTGGACCAATAAAGTCTATAACCCACATAGAAAAAGGGAAATCCAGAGGGATATGTTGTAAAGGCATGGAATAAAGACATTCTTTTCCAACGGATTTTTGGCATTTATCACAGGACCTTGCAAATTTATAAGAATCATGAAAGATCAAATTCCAATAATAATCATTTCTTATGATCTTAAAAGAAATAGACTTAGTAGAAAACTGCCCACCAATATGGATGACAAATGTTGATGATCCTTGTAATTCACGTGCTTCTTCATCATTCACACATCGTAGCAACAAACCGTCAACAAATCTTCTAAATAAGGAGTCCCCTAAAATGATATACTTAGAATCTTCAAGGCATAGTCTCCTTCTTTGATGAGGATCTAAGTCATCTAGGCACCTTTGATACTGCAAATAATACACCATATTTTTATACTAAGGATGCTCAGATATATAGATATTTTGATTTTCAATATAATATAGCACTGAAAGAGGATTATCTTGATCGTTAAGTTCTTCACTTGGCTCAGCATGATGAACTAAGTGAAGGGATAAGTCTCATCCCTTTATCATCTTTGAAGTCATGATTGAAAAATCATGCTCTTGAATTTTTGCAAGCTAATGTGAAAATTTTCCTGAAAGATAATTTAGAGCAGAAAGCAAAAACTTTAGAGTAGGAAAAGGGACTTTTACCTGCGTATGTTTTCCCAAAACAAAATGAAATTTTTTTTCTATAGCTTTGACAAGAGTGAACACATGTTTCTCAATGTAAGAATATTTTACCTCATCATCTGATAGACTCTAACTCATGTAAGCTACAGGTTTTTCATTGTTCTGGTCATCACATTGTAAGAGGATAGCAAAAATTGCTTCCTCAATGGCATTGATATATACTATAAAATATTTCTCAAAATTCATTTTCGCCAAAATCAGCGCATAACTGATCACCTTCTTAATCCTAAGGAAAGATTTCTTGACATCATCTGTCCAAGAAAAATAACGATCTTGCTTCAAAATATTATGGATGGGTTTAACCATGAAAGCAAAATCATGAATGAATCTATGAAAAAAATTAATAATGTGTATGAAATCTTGAACTTCTTTCTTGGAGGTGGTGGCATGGAGGTTTATAATGGTAGTAATCCTATCAGGATCTATACTTATCCCTAAATTGGAAACAATGTGATCGAGAATCTTACCCTTCCTGACACCGAAAATAGACATGGGAGGTGTTGGGCACACCGGAAATAGGATACGTGGGAGGTGTTAACTGATTTATAACATTTTCTTGTTGGTTCTTGAGGATATTGTTTACTCTCCTCAAGTCTTTTGTTAAGAAAATGTCATTCTTCTCAGGTTGTTACACATATATATATTCGATTGCATACGTAAACTACGAAGTGCCGCTTCCAAAGCCACAAATGAGCGAAGAATTCAACTATAAATGCAACAATAATCCTCTTCTGCAGAGAATAGCTGAACTTTGCAAGAATGCAGGGTGTTGGCTTATAGAGGATAATACTTATGATTATTTTATGATGGGTTGAAAAATACTTGTGTAGAGGCTCCACACATTATCAATGTATTCTCTTTTTCTAAATCTTATGGTATGATGGGCTGGAAAATTGGATAGATAGCATATCCTCCTGAAGTCAAGGGCCTTGGAACACAACTGTTTCAATCATTGGAAAAATCTGGGCAAAGTTACCAAGTGGTGCTGTTGAAGTTGTTTGCAAAAAGACATGGGGTTATTGTTAACCCTGGTAGTGCTAGTGGAGGATCGGGGTATGTTCATGTTTCATTTGGTCCAAGGGAACGCTTTCTTCTCAGTTTTCCAGAGTGCTCTGCGATGTGAGGAGGAATCACTACAGCTGGACCTTTCCTGGACATAACAGTTGGCACCCTCTGCCACTTCCTAAATTCATGCATGTGTAACGTAGGGGGGAAACTGCTTGTTTGAGAACTCAATAGCTGGCATCAAGCATCTAAATTCGTGCATAACGCAAGGAAGAAAATCGTGGCATGATTAACTGTGTAAAACGTGTTTCATCCTCTGGCAATATTCCTAAAACCGTTTTATAACTTCTTGGGAAAAAAGCCACGCATTGCCAGAGATATGGAACGAGATGCCATGCATTGACAAAGATCTGAAAACGTGCCTCATTCCCCGGTGGTACTCTTGAAACCGTTTTTGTAACTCCTTATTCACCTAGGGCAAAGACACGCATTGCCAGAGATCTGGAACATTATGTAAAGAGATGCCATGCATTGCCAGAGGGTCGGAAAACGTGAGATGAGAGCTTCTATGCTCGAGAAAAGGATGTAGAGAAATAGGTAGAGAGATCTGAAACGTTGATATGCTCGAGAAAGGAGAGATGATGGGGGAATAGCTGATACCGAGAATACAACTTGGAGGAATGTAATCTTTTTGAGTAAATGAAATAGAACCAGAACACATTTTTCTTATTTTAGTCTTTTGTCTTTTTATTAATTCTGAAGCTTGTCTATGGATTAATGGTTAACTATCAATGCAACTTGGATAGGAAGGGCCCCCTGCCCAGGATTGCAGTGCATCTTCAGTTATAATAGAAAGATGGTTGTAGGTTCTTTTTCTCAGAAATCGTGTTTAGTTTCTAGCAGTTTAATTTCAGTCCTGTTCATGAGTTGTAATGGTTCAGTTCACTTGGCATAAGAGTAGTAGAAACTTAATTATCTTTTCAACCATCGATTTCATCTTTCAGTTTTCATGTTCAGACTGTTTAACATTCAGGAACTAGTTCAGATATATCTTGAGATAGAGAAGTTTCTTTTGATTACAGTAGAGGATTTATCTTTTACATGCATATACAGAACAGTACCGGTTAGTACCAAGTAGTACAGAGTAGTGAAAACACGTGCAGAACAGAGTAGAGTACAGTAGCTTCTTTCAACAAGATTCTTTTAGCAGTTCAGAGATTAGTTTGGCATTCTTTAAACCCCCTCTCTAGCCCTGCATTTCCTGTGCTGGTTCCTCTAAGTCTACCTTCTCGGGTTGACAATTAAATGTTGATTTACATGGTATATCTGCAGCTCGACAGGAGGATTCAAAGAAATGCCAAATTTTTTGCAGCACATGAGAAATTTTCTAAGACGACCAAAATGATCCAACCAGTTTTTAGAATAAATAGTCAAATCATTAAGATAAACTTGGATAATCTTACCGATTAGATTGTCAAAAGATATTTGCATATCTCTTTGAAAGGTGACACTTTCATTAGAAATCCAAATGTCATGCATTCGTAATAAAATGTGCCCCAGCATGTGGTAAATGTGGTTTTATACCTATCAATCCTTTTTACCTTGATTTGATTATAACGAGAGAAATCGTCAAGTAAGGACATCATTTGAGACCCTGCAACCTATTGTATAATCATTTCCATATTGGAAAGTGGAAAATGGTTTTTGACACTTTCCCTATTCAATGCATGGAAATCGACACATAATATGATCTAGCCAGTAGTTTTTCGAATAGGGACCAGATTTGAAACCCAGTCATAATACTTAATTGGAAAGATTATATTAGCTTTCAACAATTTTTCCAATTATTTTCTAATAGTGGCTTTGAGTGCAAGGTTAATAGGTCTTTGTATTTGCCTAACTAGTTTTACCACTTCCTTGATAGGAATGACATGTTTTATGAGAACAGGATCAAAACCACGAAGATCCTCGTATGACTAGGAAAAAACATCTTGAAATTCATGGAGTAATTCGATTAATTTCACTTTTTCTTCACCATCTCATTAGGCACCTAATTTAACGATCTTTGGAGATTCAGATGTCCCAATATTCAAGGAAATAGTATCACCAATTTTCCTTTTTGAATCCTCTTCCTTATGTGTTTCCTTGTCGCCTACATCACTTGATGAAAATGAACTTTCAAGAGGAGTCAAGCCTTTAGGGAATTTTTCATCTTCAACTGAGATGATTTCTTTGGGATTAAATGGTTCAATTTGTATGAAAGCACAAATTCCTTCATCACTTGGGAAAACCTTCCATGATTCTACATTATCAAGGATATGAGGGTGATATAGAGATTGGAACTTACAATCAGGTATTTGAGGTAAAAGATGTTGGGTAGGAGATGCTGCAAAAAAAACTAACCTATCAGCCATTGAATTAAGTTCCCTCTTAACATTAGTGATGTTAAATGATAACATATTTGAAATCAACATCCAAACAACTTGAGTATAATGTTTAACTTATTTCTCGCTACACAAATTTTTCGTACAAGATTCACAACAAGATTAAAATCGCCAAAAACTATAAGGTGGCCACAACCAAGGTTATATGCATTTTCAATGCCTAACAATAAGGCCTCAAACTCTATGACATTGTTTGTGCAAGAAAAATCCAACCTATAAGAGAAATTGTGGATTTTACCTACAGGAGAATATAGAATGATGTTGGCTCCATTTCCTTCATTTTAACACGAGCCATCGAAATGCATGTGCCACATGCCATCATCAAAATCAACTGGTTCAAGTATAATTTCACCTTCATCAACAAATATAGAGTACACTCCCAAATACTCTTCAAGATAATTTACATTAGGTTTGGGAACACTCTCTATATATGGTGAAATTATTCCTTCCCTAAGGACTATAATGTTCTTTCCATTCCAAGGGATAGACAAATGTGTACCATCAAGTGAAAGGTATCCACTAGTTAAGGCTTTCCAATATCTTCCTAAAATAATTGAATAGTTACTCACTGGAATATCAATTACTTGGATGTTGAGGGTTGTTCTTATCTCGGGATGTACACAAAAAACTAAGGTTATATCCTTGATTTCACCTATAGTTGATTGCTACAAAATGTTATATGAAAGCATGCTTCTATAATTTTTCGTTAGTGAAACATAATCCAAGCTCTTCCATGATAATTTTATACATCACACTTGGACTAGACCCACCATCATTTAGGAAACAATGAGCTATTTTATCCATGATTTTTACTGAAATATAGAAAGGGTTTATTTTTACAGGTTTCCTAAAATTATTTACACCTATCTTATTTACAGTTGAGTTCACTTCCTTTGACTCTTCAAATAGATTGGATATAGTATAAAACTTTCCTTCCATGAAGTCCTTAATATGCCTCTATTGTTTTGGGATGACAACCATGTCCAAAAGACTAGCATCAACTTTGATATTAGCCAATTGATTTAGGATATATACTTAGAAAAGGGAAGAGGATAAGACACTCCTTGATTATCTGAAGTTCTCACAGCTTATGTATCAACACTTTGAGAAGATGAGCTTAGGGCAGAATAAGTACGAGGAATATCAAATTTTCCCTTGGCAGTGTAATATTTATTCCTTGTATTGATTACCATAACATCCTCTAGTTCATCCCAATCTAAAACAACGATTGTAGTATTAGGCCTTTTTCTAAATATCTTTTCTCTAACATTCTTTTTAACCTCACAGGTATTCTCATCATGATTTTCTTCACATAAATTACACAAATTGCGAGTCATTATGGCCTTTGACTAATTTTTTTTTTCATTCATGTTTCTAAAAGGTGCTGGGGAAGAAGAAGAAGCCCTAGGGGAAGAGGAAGAAGAATTTCATTTTCGTTCATACGATATCATCCTATTGTTCATATCTTTCATGAGTTGTAGAATGGTAGACATGTCTATTTGCTTGACCAAGTCTCCCTTAGGAAGACTTGTTCTTTCAAGTTTCTCTTCATATTCTAGGCAAGCCTGAAGGGTAGAACCAAGATTATCGATAGCCTTCTCTTCAAGTCTATGAATATACAAAGAAGGTAATGCATTATAATAATGCATGAATGCAACTTGATTTTGAGGACGGATTAGTTCGAGAATTTGATTATATAGTTTGGTGAAACAAAGGTTAAAATATTTAATGGTTTCACCATCCTTATAAGAAATATTGTTGTATTCCCTTAACTTCTCAGCTGGACTCTTGGGATTTCCATAAGTGGATTTGAACCAATAAATCAATTCTTCCCAAGTTGAATGGATTTTGGGAGGGAGGTCAAAGAATTATTCTACGACTTTCCCTTTGAGAGAATTGACAAATAAGCGTATGCAAGTGTCTTTATCATTATCCCATATGTTGTGACAAGCATTAGAGAATGATACCAAGTGTTCATTCGTAGTAAAGATACCATTTCTCGAGAACCTATGCAAATTATCCTTGAATTTTGGTAATGGGTGGGTCACTTGTTCAAGATTCAAGGGAGAAGATACGTGCCATGGAGTGGTTGTAGCATATTCTTCAAATTGGAAAAGTCCATATTTATTAATGACCTTAGTAGGGTTGGTAATGAATTTAAGAGGGACTTGATCATTTTATATATTACCTATCACTGATGAAGCAGAAGGTTGTGAGGAAGAGGGACCTCCGGTGACACTACCACTACTCGCATATGTCATGTTGAAAATGATAGGCATGGGTCATAAATATGAACTAGCATAATCAGATAATGTTCACTTAAGAGCACTTCATTGAGTTGATAAGACAAGTTTCCTCCTTCCTATTTAAAAAATAGTGGTAGCTTCATGGTAGAACCCTCTTCTCCTTCAAGAAATGAGAGGATTAAAGGGCATGGAATAAAATATCAAAAAGGGAGGTTACTGTTGATTTATGGGATGCCTTTTCCTGGCTTCCTAGCATTCACGTATGCTTATGTCCCTTTCAATTATTTCTCAAGATTTTTCAAGCTCAGAACGAGTATTAGAAGTTTCTAAAATAGTGTTGAATAAAGTCAATGAAATTCTGGTTTGGTCATCAAGACCATTTCCAATATTGGGTTGTCTCGTAACATGTACTTTCATGGAAAAAAATGGTCAAAGAGTAATCAGAAAAAAAAATAAAAAAATGAAATATAATCATGATACAGTCAACCAGAGAGATATGGAATATCTCCCCAGTATGGTCACCAAATAAATGTTGAGGAAAAGGTATGAAGAACCTTACTCAAGCATTTTCAAATCTTGCTAGGCTAAGTCAAGATAGTTGGGAATGTTACCCGGGGTTTATAACCTTTAATTCAAAACGATATCTTAATCCACAGGTAATATGCACTAGGGACTAAGGCTGAATTTATATGTTATATATAACTGTGAAAAATAAAAGAAGCGGAGATACACATAAGTGTGTATAGGAAAAGAGACAAGAATAAAAGTAAAAAATGAACAATATCATAAGATACACATGTGACACTAAAATCAGAAAAATGATTTTTATATTAATTTCATTTTGAGATACAAATAAAAATTCTCTTTACAAACCCCTGCAAGGGTGGGACTAAATTTAGATTTAGAAGCCTCTGATGGACACCATACAAAAAGACTCTGACAACAAAATAAAATAAAGCTAAAGATTTGGATCAGCTTTCCATAAAAGTGTTGTCACTTGACTCTGCAAAATATCCTTTATTAGTTATGAAATCTAATCCATAAAAAAACAAGAACACACAGACTACCAAGAAAGATCCTAACCTTTAGAAACAAGCTGCTGAAAGATATGATTTAGTTTTGAATCCTACTGCCTTCAATAAGACCCCGTTGTCATCAAGATGGTTTAGCTTTCCTGTAAAATCAGAATGAATGAAGGAAAAGAAATATCTCATAAGTATAGAGCATACCTTATATCAAAAGTTCTCCTTCTGTTCTCTCTCCCTTGTCTCTTATTTTGATTGAGCTTTTATTATTCTTCAAACAAGTTATGATAGTTCAACTACCTTTCTTTTTTAAATCCTTAGTTATCTTAACCACTAGTTTGAGACAAATAGATAATATAAAATACATATGGGTATATTAAATAATAATTAAATACATGGGACCCCTAATCTCTTTGTTAAATTTTAATAAAATATGACTCCTCCTTGTTACTCCCTTTTTATTGACTTCAATAATCAAAATAATGTGAAATATAATAATCCAAGATATTCTCCAACATTTTCCTTGTAACTCCCATTCACATTAATAGTCAAACAATTTATTATTAAAAACATAAAACATGATTGTTGACCAAAAATAGGATAATATCCATGTCATTCAAAAAATTATGTCTAAAATTATGCTTGTTGTCCAAAAACAATTGTCTGTTGCCATACCAATAACAACATCAAAATCCATATTTTCCATGAGAGGCAATTTTCCTCTTTTCACTGCTACCCTCTTTTGATATTTTTGTTGTAGCCTTAGGCTGATTGGAACCTTGAGGATGGATCTCGCTGATGACATGGGAAAAATTTTCTTTGATGTGAAGATGGGAGGACACAGATTCAAAGGAATTTTTGGAAGACCTAGGGGAATTGGCCATTTTTTTCCCTTTATCAATCTTTGGTTTGGGGATGGTGGTTTTGATCCTTTTACTTGCATGTGAGGATTGGGTAGGTGAAACAATGCGATCAACTTGGGAATTTGGATTGAATGGAAATGGAGGAGGAGGAGGAGGAAATGACAATGATATTGTAGGCCAACCATTATGATGTGCAACATGATGATGGACGATCTCTTGCCAACCATCATTGGCAGGTGGTTCTGGTTTCATAGAAACGCGAGGGGGAACACATATACCATAAAAGTTTGGATGTGACTGGAAAGGAGGCTTCTCAGGTCAGGGTTGGAGAATCCCTTGGCCAATTAGGTTGAAGAACCCATCTTGAAAAAACTGATTTAGTTCTTACGGATCAACGTCAAAATGTATCGAGAATTGTGGCCTTCTATGGCCTCTTTTCCAATTGTTTCCTTTACCTCTGTTTTCACCTCTACCATTGCTTCCCCTACTAAAAAAACTCATCTTGAAGCAATTTTTGAATCATAATACAAAATTTTTAAGAATCCATTCACTAATACTCTACCTAAATAAAATCGATATGTTGGCTCTATTATTCAAAACAAAAGCATATGCAATCCATCCATTGATACAATCCACCAAATAGTGTATTTAATAAATAAGTTCAAATGAACAAGGAAATATAGGGTTATTGGGAAGATGGGGGGATTTGTAATGAATGAAAAAGGATGTCGTGATGGGAAAGAAAAAATGGATATTGTTCAAGCAAAATGGAGAGCCTTTCCTTTTGAAACAATGTCTTCATATCAAAACCTTCACTCAAATCATCATCCAAATCCTTTGAATGAATTTATAATAACAAAACAGGGAAGTGAATTAAATGTTATTGGGATAATGATGGGCATATAAAGAGTGAAAAATTTGTATCTTGGACGGGATTAAGATGGTTACTGTTCCATTAAATAAAATATCATTCATTAATTCTATAGTTCATAATAATATTCTTTGCTGGAAATATTTTATCACTATTCGCCAAGATGATTTAGAAAGAAATAATCCCCTTAACCAAATCTCACTCGAGACACAAACATTTATTTTATAACAATTCATCATACAACATCCATGAAATTCAACCTTTAAACTATTTAATATCAAATTCGAGGAAAATTCCAAAACTGTCAACTTTTGTAATCTTCCTTTTCGTTTTTCCAAAACCATAGATGTTCTTTTAAAATGGTAAGGTAATCTGTAGGAGACCAATAAAAAATCATTTTGGATTGACAATAATCATAACTAAAATATCTTAAATCGGCATGAAAGAATGAAAGGAATCACAAGGACCTTTTGACGGTGTATAAAAAAATTCTCTATAACTTCAAATCATTAGCACTGAAACCAAAGTGGCTTGAAAACCCCAGTGTGAGTTTAATAATCAACAACTCATATTAATTTCATAAGTCAACCAAATTCTTGGTGGATAAATAACACATCAAGCCCATGATTTTGTGGTTTCAAATCAATGTTATGACTATAAAAACAATACTTCAATTTATTTACATGTTCAAATTCAATGGGAAACAAGGCCTGCAATGAAACATAATAGGTGTGATATTTGCAGTGCATCCCATAAGCATGATGATAATAATTCCTTCCCAAAACGTTTCTTGGAAATTATTCCAAGTTGACAACATTTACCACATACAAATTTTCCAAGGTTTGGTTTTGGATAGGGTAATATAAGAAACCTTCATTGCCATTTTCTTTTACACAAAAAGAGAACGCTTCAGAAATTAGTCATAGAATCTGAGCAAACAAAAATTTAATTGTTGTAAAAACCTTTTCAAACAGTTCAATTGCCAACATTTGTTCCAAACGTAACCAATCCATATAATCCAACAAGAGTAGAATGTCGAATAAAAATTCAGGTTTAGATCTATTTTATGCCAATAGGAAAGAAAATACGATCACATTGTGTTTTGCACAACTATAATGCAAACATTACACCACAGACTTTGTATCAACAATATAAAGACAATGTTTTCTCCAGGCACAACATAGTTCATACCCTAACTCAAACATGGATTCGAGCTATAGTTTTGGTTTGATTTTCTCAAATGCCCAAAAGGAGAAAAAGGAAAACCCAAATCAAAATGCGGTTTCTCACAGCCGAAGTTTTTTTTTAAAATACATGCTATAAACTTTGGAAAACAAATACATTTCATATGCAAAGTCCTACATCCAACAAAACAATTTTAAATCGATCATAGTTTCAATTAAATGAATGAAGAGATAAAAGTTTCATACCTGTAAGAGTAAATCTAAAGAAACCACGGAACGCAACTCCTTCAAGGCTGAAAATGGTGCAGTTTCTATTTACCAGAGCGCCCACAACAAATAAAAAAAACATTGTGAAGGTGGCATCCCCGAGATAGGGTAAGAATGACATGCAATAAATGCACGTTGCTTCCCATCTCCTATTATTAAATGTCACCAACCATAGCATAATGAAGTGCGCTAAATTCCATCAACCCTTTACACATATGTTCATTGTTTTGGAAAAGTGACTATATGAACTTCTAATATCAAAAGTCGGGTCCAAAACCAGCACAAGGATCCACAACATATACCATTTGCCAAAGAAATTCCATACCATATGGTGACCCATTGTCCAAATATAACATAAGTTTGCATATAATTTACACTTAGTGTTATAGTCTAGATGTAGCAAGGGAAATAATGTCTAATGACATAAACATTTCTTTTCAAATCAAATCATAAACCAATCCTCCATAAATTGCAATTAGAACCAGAGTTTTTCTTTTGTTCCCAATTGTGTAATTATTCTTGTAATGCAATAATAGGTGGATCTTTGACATCTTAACAAGATTAGTCATTTCCTTTTATTACTATTCTACATGGGTCTCACCTATTTAGTATTAATAATATGTACGTATAAATGCATTTCGACTTATTTGCATGTAGGGATCTCATGTTGCACTTTTTTAGGAGTCAACATGTAGTTAAAAGGAATACCTATTTTTATCATTATACTTGCGGTTTATTTACAAGATACTTAGAAGCACAATATGGGAAATTTTGTGAACAAGACTACTTCAGTCAGCTGACGAAAATCAATCACTTAGGTCATATTAAAAATTATAATTTAGAATTTCGGGTATTGGCCACACGAGTGGATAACATAAGTGATAAACATTTATTTGGAATCTTACAAAAATCTTTCCCTAAAACATCCTAAAAATATTATGGAAGTTGTGACATTTTATTGTCACATTCAAGCCAAGAATAAGGCTACACGCAAGTCTACCATGGGAGAATATGTAGGAAGCATAGATTGTTTTAGGGTTCATAAGACAACCTTACCTAAACCTACTCAAATACCACAAAAGAAATTGAGGAAAGAAGAGAAAAAATACTATTCTTTGGTTGTAAAAACAAATGGTCAAAAGAGAAATAAATGTAAAGAAAAAAAAATTGTTCATCTTAGAAAAATGATGAAGAGGAAGTGGAGGCATCTACACAGATAAATGAGGAAGAACTTGTCAACTTAAAAGAGCACGAAATAAAGGTTGGAATTGTCCACAACATTGATTCAAATAGGTGTGAAATATATGTTCATGCATTGGAAGGGTTGTCAACACCTCAAACCATGGAAATTGTAGGTTTCATCAAGAAGAAAACATTTATAGTGCTAATTAACTCGGGTATTAACCATAAATTCATTGGTAAAAGATTAACAAAGCACCTCAATTGTTTTGCATATCCAGTTGAAAATTTTCAAGTTTTGGTTTCTAATGTGGTGAGCATTGATTGTGTGGGAAAATGCCAGAACATTAAACTAAGTATGGGAGAATATAATTTGGAAATTCCAATGCATGTCATTTCCATTGGAGGTGTAGATGTTGTTTTAGAGATTCAATGGTTGAGAACATTATGTACAATTTCTACAAGCTATAATGAATTATTCATGAGATTTGAATTGGATGGAATTCAATATGAACTAAAAGAGTTAAAATATGAACCTTCACAAGTCATCAAATCTCATAGAATGGAAAATCTCCTTAAAAATGGTAGCAAGGGAGTTGTGGTAAAACTTTATTCTATGGAATTTAAGAAGGAAGATGAAAATATTCCAAAGGAATTAACATGCACATTGGAAAATCACTATAGGGTCTTCCAAGAAATTCCTAAAGGTCTAACTCCATCTAGATATCATGAACATCAAATTAGACTAATACTAGGAATACCTCCTTCTAATAAACGACCTTATAGATATCATCATAAGAAAAGGGAGATTGAGAAAAACGTACGAGACATGTTGGATTGAGGTATTATTCAACCAAGCATGGGTTCATTTTCATCTCTAGTAGTGATGGTGAGAAGAAAATATAATTCTTGGAGGATGTGTATTGATTATAGAGATATAAAAAAAATGGTCGTTAAGTATAAATTCCCTATTCCAAATATTGATGAGCTATTATATGAGATTCAAAAATTAGATTATTTTACAAAGCTAGATCTTAAATCAGGATACCACTAGATTAGATTAAGAAAATATAGCATTCCCCCAAAAAAATTTATAACTCATGATGAGCACTATGAGTTCTTGGTCATTCCTTTTGGGTTGACTAATTCCCCTTCTACTTTTCAAATTCTTATGAACAAAATTTTTCGAGCCCATCTTAGAAAGTTTATGTTGGTTTTATTTGATTATATACTTATCTATAGAAAATCATGGGAGGAACACATTAAACATGTGGATCAAGTCCTACAAATTCTTGAGAATAATAAATTGTATGTAAACAGATCCAAATGTTTTTTGGGGAAACAAGAAGTAGAATATTTTGGTCAAATTATTTCAAGGGAAGGGGGTAAGGTGGACCCTTAAAAGATCCAAGCTATTACAAAATGGCCTATGCCTAAGAACATCAATAATCTTAAAGAATTTTTGGGTCTTACATGATATTATCGAAAATTTGTTAAGAATTGTGCATGCATTGCAGGCCCACTCACATATCTCTTAAATGAAAATTCATTTTTATGGAATGATAAGGATACTTTTGCATTCTCTCTCTTAAAGGATTCCATGTATTCTACACCATTGTTGGAAACACATGATTTTGGTAAAACATTCATAGTAGAATGTGATGCATCAAGACTAGGAATGGGAGAAATATTAACATAAGAAGGGAGAGCATTGGATTTTGAAAGAAAACAATTCAAGGGAAAATATTTGGTGAAATATACATCTGAAAAAAAATTGTAGCAATTTTACATGGAATGAAAAAATTGCGACAATGTCTCATTAGAAGGCACTTTAAATTCAAGACAGAACATGATACACTAAAGTACGTTTTTGAGAAAATATTGTCATCAAAAGAGTAACAAAAATGGGTAGAAAAAATGCAAGGGTTTGATTTTGAAATAATCTACAAAAAGGGGAAGGACAATGTAGTAGTAGATTCTTTTTCTAGAATAGAAGAAGCTTCAAGATTGTATTTGTTAGGATCCAGAAATGTCCCTTTTTCACTATATCTTTTACCCTTTCAAACTTATCATTCCTATGCTAAATGCTTGTTTTAATACTGCCAAGACCCTTTTTCCTAAGGTATGAGTCATTAATCTTGCTTTGATATTCTTATTTATTTAACATGTTTGATTGGTAGTATTTCTCACATTTTACCCATAAATGCGCAACTAATGATCAAAATGTGTAGAACAACCAAGACTTAAAGAAATATCATTGTTGTTACACCAATTTTTACAGCTGTGTGTTGTTCTTTCATGCTGTTACATGACTACAACAACCGTGCATCTTTCCTAGAAGCTATCACACTTGCTGCAATAGACACCCACTTATCCTGGAAGTTGTTACACTGACTGCAACATATGCATACCAATTCTAAAAGCTGTTACATTCACTGCAATAGATGGCCACCGATCCTGAAAGATGAATCCTGAAGAATGATCCTTTGTTGTTACACGTTTTGGCTCACGCTGATGCTTTGTCGAGATTTGATGAATATGATAGATCTCTTGTATCTTATGAACAACTTGAGAATATGGGATTCTCAAGGCTATTTTGAGTCCATTTTGAACTAAATGACTTTGTCTTTAAATAGAAGAGCTTTTGTAATTATTAACAATGGAGATTAGTTGTGGAATTGTGAAGTAAAGTGAAGCAACTTGTAATTGAACAATTTTGGTGATTTTAATAAAGAAGGCGACTTGAGTTTCTCCAACCTACTGTGATCTCTTTGAGTGGATTCAGTGGGAAGGAAAGGGCCCACCTTCCTCACAGACTCCCCTCTGTTTTGTTGCTTTATATTAGCTACTTTGATGTATGTGAATAGCCTGTTAGCATTCTTAGATCATAATTGTTGTTACAGTTCAGTTCCTCTCTGTCAAATGCACATCAGTGTGTCTCATGAGAATCAGAAGTTAAGTGTTGTATACTGCTGGAGAATTGTCTTTCTGTACTATATAAAACTTTGCTTTCAACAATAAGTAATCAAAAGTGTGAATTTACTCCCTACAACTAAAGTAGATTTCCTTTATGGAATTAGCATAGAATTTCTTTCTGCAAGGATAAAATAGAAAATCATAATAAGATAGATAATCCATGATTCTTATACACTCATCAATCTAGATTTCAATTAAGAAAATGTTCTTTCAATCATGCAACAATATATTAGAACTCCAGTTGTGTCAACAACTTGTGCCAGTGTTTAGTTTTCCAAAACTTTGTTTTCTTTCAATACTACAACTTGATTAATGTTTGATTTCATCAATCTAGCATAGACTGTGCACAATTATCTTGCAATAACAAAACTTCCATGGGTTTGAAAATTTATATTGAACACCTTAATTATCTATTTATTTAGACAATTAAAGTGCCCAAAATTTTAGCGCTGTTGTTGGGGATGATAATTATAGATTTTTGTAAGCACATTAGTTTTCTTTTATTAGGAATGAATAAGTCTGCATGAATCGAGGAACAAGAGGATGTATTCCCAAAAATACTAACCCTACAGGTACCACAGGATGTGGATGAAGGAACCCTGCACTGGGAAGACCAACCTTTGTTGATGAGATTATAGCCAGAGCAGATTCGTCTTTAGGATCTATCTTCTGCCCTTCAAATCCTCCAAAGAGAAAAATTCCCCGGTCATCAGAACTTCCCCAGCTTGAAACATTGCTTTCATCAAGGGCTGAAGCTAAAAGTTTGTCACCAACAAATCAACAAGCAATGCTGGAGAATATTGAAGATTGAGGAAGTATAACTCAACCAAGAGAAAGACTATAAGAATTTGTTTATTAGATTAATAGACATATAGTCACTAAGGAGAAGTGGGATGCTTATCGTATTGAGTGGAACATGAGAGTAGCCATGGAAAATCAAGGAGATAATGAAGAGGAGTTCAACCGAGAGGAGCCACAAAACAATGAAGATCAGGTAAATGATGAAAATACTATCTCTACCTTGGTTTTTCCTATTACTAATATTCATACAAGGGGGATAGATGCTATGAAGAACACACCTCTTTCAGCCCTACCAAATTTCCATAGATTGTCTACGGAGTATCCATATGAGTTTCTGTTTGAATTTGGTATTTTGTGTAGAATCTATGACTACACTACTACTGCACAGAAACTGAAACTATTTCCAGCCACATTGAAGGGAAATGCATTAAATGGTTCATGAGCCTTGGAGGAGAGAATATCTCAACATGGGTACATATGAGGCAGCTTTTCCTGAACAAGTGCCAAGACTACTGTCAAACAAGGGAACGAAGGGAGGAACTGTTCAAGATGTCTCAGAAAGTGTTAAGAACCAAATATCAATAAAACATAGAAAAAACTCAGAATAAGTACTCAACGCCTTGAAAAAGAGAGAAATTCAGATAATAAGCCTCTTCGAGGGGGCAACCTCCTTATTCCCACATAAATGTATAGTTCCAAGATGATTCAAAATGAAAATGTCTCCTTGGTATATATAGGAGACTAGGAGGTATAATTACAACTAATGGAATAAGGCTGACATAAATAAAATAACATTACTAATGTAATATGCCTCAATTAAGGGGTAATGAGCCACTATTTAGGGCTTAACATGCCCCTCCCCTTGAGACAATTTTTTTCCGCAACGCTTGAGTAAATATGGATGCTTCTGTATAAAATACTCATCTTCCCAAGTGGAATATTCAACCTACAGTTTCCTCCATTTAATGAGATACTTTGAAATGGATCTATTCCTCAACTGGTGAATTCTTGTGTCAGTGATGGCTTCAAGCTCCAATATGATTTTTCCTTCCTCATCAAGTTCTGGAAATATATTTTGAACTGGGATCTTGTCACCTATAACCTTCTTTAAGCATGAAACATGGAAAACTGGGTGTACTCATGAAGATGCAAGCAACTCCAATTTGTATTCCATAGTACCAATATTTTGAAACACCTTATAAGGGCCATAGTACTTTGGTGATAATTTATTATCCTTCTTGGCTTTCTTGAGGGACATCTGTTTGTATGGTTGTAGTCTTAAAAACACCCAATCTCCTACTTTAAAAGTTCTTTCACTACGATGTTGATCTGCTTGTTGTTTCATGCGATTTTGTGCCATGGATAGGTTGTCCTTTAATGTTTGGAGAACTTGTTGTTGATGCTCTATGTGATCTTCCACTACTTGAACCTTAGATTTTTATTTTAGAGAAGAAGTGATGGAAGGAGGGTGGTATCCATAGAGTGTCATAAATGGTGTCATTTTTGTTGCAGTATGAAAGGAAGTGTTATACGACCATTTTGCCAAGGGTAACCATTTGAACCATTGTGTTTTTTTATCAAAGACAAAGCAACGAAGGTAGCCTTCTAGACATTTGTTCACTATCTTGGTTTATCCATCAGATTGTGGATGATAGGATGAGCTATGAGCCAATTGAGTACCCAAACAAGAAAATAATTCTGTCCAAAAATGTCTAGTGAAGATGGGATCTCTATCAATTACAATAATCTTTGGGCTGCCATGTAGATTTTGAACTGTCTCTAGGAATGTGGTGGAGACTGTACTGGATTTGAAGGGATGAGAGAGTGCACAAAAGTGTGTGTACTTGGTCAGTCTATCAACAATCACCATGATGACACTCTTTCCTTCGGACTTCGGTAACCCTGTGATGAAATCCATGGAAACCTCCTCCCAACGCTGACTTGGGATGGCTAATGGTTGTAAAAGACCTCGGGTCTTAATTGTTTCCACCTTATTTTGTTGGCAAACCAAACATTCTGCCACAAACCTTTGAACATCAATTTTAAGACCATCCCAAAAAAATTCCTTCTTGACCCTATGGTAGGTTTCAAAAATCTCGAGTGCCCTCCTACTGGAGAGGTGTGAAATTCCAATAGTACCTTTTGTTTGAGTTGGGATTTCTTACATAAATATAAGCGATCTTTGTACCACAGTGAATCATTGTTCCATGTAAATGTATCTGATGCACCAGAATCCTTATGCAACCTTTGAATGAGAGTCCACACTTTTTCGACATTTTTCCATTCATCCCTTGCTTCTATTATCCAATGAGGTTGGATGATCGAGATAGCATAGAGAAAGGCCTCAACATCTTCATCCTTTCTTGAGAGTGCATATTCCAGAAAATTTTTCTTCCCTTTTTTATAGACGATTTCAAAATCATAACCCAATATCTTGGTTATCCATTTTTGTTGTTCTTTTGAAGATAGTCTTTGTTCCAAGAAGTATTTAAGACTATCATGATTTGTTTTGACCTTAAAGTGCCTAACTATTAGGTAAGGACGCCATTTGTTCAATGCATGTAGTATTGCCAACATTTCCTTCTCATAAATGGGTTTGTGTAAGTCCTTTCCCTTGAGTGGTCGACTTTCAAAAGTCAGGGGCCTTCCTTCTTGCATTAGAACAACACCAATTCCATTTCCCGAGGCATCACATTCCACAATAAAGGTTTTTGTGAAGTCTGGAGTGGTCAAGATAGAAGCTTTGCACATCACCTCTTTAAGTTGTTCAAAAGTTTTAGTTGCTTCCGGAATCCATGAAAATCCATCCTTCTTAGTTAGTGTCGTTAAAGGTGATGCTATTCTTCCATAGTGCTGAAAAAACTTGTGGTAGTAACCTGTCAAACCCAAAAATCCTCTAAGATTCTTCAATGTTTTGGGAATCAGCCAGTTCATCATGGCCTTAATTTTGTTAGGGTCTACCTTGACACCTTCATGAGATACAATATGACCCAAATACTCTACCTCCTTCACTCCTTTATTAGTTGTAACACCTTGTCAACATGTTGCACATGATCCTCCCAAGACTTTCTATAGATTAATATATCATCAAAAAATACTAACACAAATTTTCGAAGGAAGGGCTTGAAAATGGAATTCATCAACCCTTGGAATGTGGAAGGCGCATTTGTAAGGCCAAAAGGCATGAACAAAAATTCATAATGACCTTCATGAGTTAGGAATGTTGTTTTTGGGATATCTTCTTCCTTCATTCTAATCTGGTGATACCCTGAACGAAGATCCAACTTTGTGACATAGATTGCTCCATGTAGTTCATCTAACAATTCATTAATGACGTGAATATGAAACTTATCTTTAATAGTGATCTTGTTGAGCTCTTGATAATCTGGACACATACGCCATGAGCCATCTTTCTTGAATACCATTACCACCGGTGCAGAGTAAGAACTTTGGCTAGGTCTAATAACGCCAGCCTCTAACATTTCTTCAACCATGCGCTCAATTTCACTCATCTGGGCATACATGTATCTATATGGCCTGATGTTAGGAGGGACACTCCTAGGAATTTGGTGAATATCATTATCATGATTTTGAGTGGGTGGAAGACCTTTGGGAATATCTTCAAATACTTTTGAATGCTTATCAATGATCCCTTGGAGATCTAGAGGAATAGATGTCTTAGATGTTTGAACATCTAGTGAGCATAGTTCTACAATAACACCTTGATTCCCCTTTTTCAATAATTTTGTCATGCCATTAGAGCTTATCACCTTACATGGTTTCCCTGTGATATTTCTTAACTCAATTTCTTTTCCTTCCAATGAAAATTTCATGAAAAGTTCCTGAAAAATTAAAAGCCACAATTCCTAATGATTGTAACCATTGGATTCCTAGTACAACATCAACACCACCCATGGGTATAGAAATCATTGGACTATTCATTACATATCCCCCCATAGTAATATTGATCTTATTGCATTTTACTAAGAAATTGATAGTTCCTCCATATGCAATCATTACTTGAAACTATGGTGCTGGATATACAAATAAATTGAGATCTTTGGCTAATTTATAGTGAATGAAATTATGAGTACTGCAAGAATCAATTAGGACTATTACCTTTTTTTTTTGATATATCCTTCAATATTGAGGTTTCGAGGAGTTCCAATTCCAACCAGTGCATTACACAATATTGTGGGAGTCAACTCTTCAGTTGAAATTGCTTCTACGTTTTCATCTTGAGATGGTTCTTGTTATTGTTCTTCTTCCTGTTCACAATCTATGTAGAATAATTTATTCTCACCACACTTATGTCCCTTACTGTACTTGTTGTCACAATTAAAGCATAAAACTTTTGCTTTTCTTTCCTCCAATTGTTGAGGTGTCAACCTTGTAGGTTGAGGTGTTTTAAAAGAAGGAGCATTATTCTCTCTATAGTTATTAGGATTGATCCTTCTAGTAGCCATAGCCATATTTTTACTTTCAACATTTCTTGCCACCGTAAATGCATTCTCCAATGATTTGGGTTCCCAAAGGCGAACCTCATGTTGAATGTTATCCTTTAAAGTTCCTATGAATAAATCAATCAAGTTCTCATCTGGAATATCTGTTACCTTTATATTCAATCTTTGGAAGTTCTCAATGTGCTCTGTAATTGAACCCTTTTGCTTGAGATTTATCAATTGGCTAAAGAAAGTATTTCTCCTTGTATCCTCATAGTGTGCTATCATTTCTTTCATGAAAATTGTCTAAGTGACGAGTGATTTGTGAGAACAAAGCCATCGATACCATACAAATTGATTGGGTTCTAAATATAAAGAGCAATTCGTACCTTTTGTGTATGTGGCACATTATGTAGATCAAAGAATTGTTCCATTTGAGGTATCCATGTGATTGGGTCCTTGCCATCAAACTTCCTCATATCGATCTTAGGAACATGGTTGGTCTTCAACCCAAAATTGGAGTTTCTCCATTCTTGATTCATCTTCCTTGTGTCCTCATCATGAATTTCACGGGACACATTTTCAGTTTCAGGTGTCCTCTCTATTAGGAAATTTTTCATTCCTTCCATGATCTCCCTTTTTAAACCATCCATCTTAGTATCCATTATTGCCTCCAATTTAGCTTCAGTTGAATCCATCATCCCTTGTAGTTCA